>CAKNYM010045283.1:0-28495 GCA_932195095.1 Andricus curvator
TTGTGAACAATAATACCTTTACTTTCTTCATACCTACAAACCTAACATAAATCTTGTAAAATCCCTAGTAATCCCACAAAAATCGAATAAAATCCCGTAAAATATCTTGAAATCTATAATATTTTTTTAATTCCTTAAAAAAATAATCAAATGTTTCGACATCCATTAAAATTCCGTGAAATCCTCAAAATCAGATAAAGGCGTTTAGATTCCCTGGAAATATTCAATATATTTATTTTCCTTCTTGAAATCATTGAAAATACCCTGAAAGTTTTGAAATCCCTGGAAATGGTTGAAATCTGTTGAAATTCAGTGAAATCTACTGAAAACACTTGAATTCTGTTGAAATACTCTGAAATCCCTGGTAAACTTTCCTTTTTTTCTAAACTTATAGAATCTTTCCACTTCTTTTCAAAACCATTGAATCCCTCAAATATTGTAAGTTTCATGAAATTTTCTAAATTTCTGTAACCTTACGAAATAATTTGAAATTCTTTCAAAGGTTTTCAACCTCCTACATTTTTCTATAATTAGGATAGCCGTTTCAAATCCTTGGAATCCTGTGGAATTACATAAAGTGGAATGATATTCCTTGAAATCCTTCGAAATATTTCAAGTTCTGTAAAATCTTCCGCGATTCTTGAAAAGTGATTATAATACTTTTTTGAGTTCCTTTCATATTCTTTAAAATTACTGTAAGCCTTTGAAATCTTTTCAAATTACTCAAAACTCCTTTGGAAGATTTGGAAATCTTGGAAATAGCTTGGAGTCTTTTCAAATAATTTACCTCAAAAATTCTTTATAACATTATTAGTTTAAAATCTTTCATTTAAAAGTCAGTAAATTTTAACGTTATAGACTCTTATTTTTGATACATTATTACATAATTTATGGATGGCCGCTTACTAATTTTCTTATAATCTTTACTGGCTCATTTTTCTCTAAAAGGATTAGTCGAATTTCACTAATTTAGATCTAGAGACTAAATTTAAAAGAAAATACTTGTATTTGATTTAAACAAATAATAATTTGCTTCTTTTAAAATAATGAGATTGAATAAATTATTTTTGAAATTTGAACTAAAAATCTCTATTCTTTCAATAAAACCCAATAATATTAAACATATCATTTCTTTAATTCTAATGAGGAAAAATTTGATATTTAAAATCAGAGCGTCTGTAAAGTCTGGAAATGAAACTTTGATAAGAAAAATCACTTTTCATGCACGTGTTTCCAACTAAAGGTAAATGAACAGTTTCCTCGTTTTGAAGGCTACTGTCCCAAAAATCTCAGTATATAAATCGTCGACAATCGGCATTCCGGTGTCAGTAGAAGAAGTAGAATTTCTGATTTTCCTGGTATATTTTTGTGCGCGAACATAATGAAGTTTTTGAGCTTTGCTTTGGTGGCACTTTCCGTCGGTGGGTGTAAGTAAACAAATTTAACTAATTAGACAAAAGAGTATTGACCAACCTGTCAAAAATTTTTAAATTCGCCACTATTCACTGCTTCACCCTTCGTCCCACTTCCTAAACTTCACCACTACTTCCCCTCTCCTCGCTAACCCAAATAACACTCCCCTATCCCTACTTCCCTTCCCCAGCCCTCACTTCCCCACCTACTCACCCTTATGTCTAATAATTTCTCCTACTTCCCCTACTTACACTCACTTCCGCTACTTCCCTTCCCTAATTTCCCCTCACTTAGACTACTTCCCCTACCCTAATTTCCCATAATTTTCCCTCACTTACCCATTCCTGACTTCCCCAACCCTCATTTATCCTACTCAACATACTTCCCCCTCCACTCATTTACGCTCACTTCTCCTACTTTCCTTCCCCACATTTCCTCTCATTCGATCTCATTTCCCCTATTTCCCGTTCCCTATTTTCCCATCACTTCCCTCCTTGGAAAAATTAACGGCGGGCGGGAGCACTTTTTACTAAGTGATACAGTAACTCATGCAAATTAGCAAACATAATAAATTGTTTAAACATTCTATTATTTATTATAACAATCTTCTCTTGAAGTAATGCTAGAATGTTGCGCGTTTTTCCGCAAGTGTTAAATTTTCTTTGACTTTTTAGTTAGGAACAAATAATAAATATTAATATTGAGACCGAATCCATTTCAAATCAGGCAGATTCTACACTTGAAGTCGCAGAATCTATTGGGGACAGAATATGTGGTTTTTTAGAGGGAATTAGGCGATACGTACTTTTACGATTTGTGAAAACAAAATTTTGTACGAAGTTATGCGTATTTGAATTTTTTGCTTTGTTTTGAAAAAAAAAAAAATTCCTTTACACTTGTATCACTTTTGACCTGATGATATATTTAAGATTTCTTTTCAGATTCTGGTAGAGTTTAACGCCTTCTCTCGAAATCCGCGAGGAAATTACAAGAAAGTTTCAAAATTAACAAAATAGTGATGGTTGTTCTGAAAATATAAAAGTCGATTTTCTCAAAAAACCCGCACTTATATTGTTTCCTAATTTTTTTTTAAATTTGTACTTTCATAAGGAAAATACTTTGTGAGTTTTATGCGGGCTAAATAACTTTTGTGGCCGGGAGAATTTTTTTTCATAAAATGGAATTTTCGCATTTTTGTTGCAAACAACAACAGATACGAAAAAATGTTAGAAAAATATTCTTCACAGTTAAAAAAGTTCTAAAAAAGTTCTTTCCATGATATCTTGCACCATTTCCAAAGGAAATAAAAAAATTCAATCTTCATCAAGAAAAAAATTCTCTTGTCCAAAAAACTGGTTTAGCCCCCATAAAACTCATAGAATATATTTTTTATATGAATAAAAATTTGTAAAAAATATTTGTAAAAAATAAAAAAGGTGGGGTTACCCCTTTTCACAGAAATTGTCCATATATTTCTAGTCTTTCAACTTGTTCTTCAAATTTTATATATAAATGAACAAATGAAATTCGAAAATGTTAGAATGGGCTGCTCTGCTGCAACTGCAGTTTCCGAAAGAAATATTGAATTTTTTAATTTTTCTCGGATATCGTACAAGATATCATAAACGAGTAATGGAACTTTTTGTAGAACTTCTTGAACTGTGCAAATTATTTTCTTCCTAGTTTTTGCATATGTTGTTGTTTGCAAGAAAAATGAAAAAATTCCAATTTATGAAAAAAAATCTCCTGGTCACAAAAGTTATTTAGCCCGCATAAAACTCACAAGGTATTTTTCTTGCAATAGTACAAATTAAAAAAAAATTGGCAAAAAATATAAGTGGTTTTTTTTTAGAAAATCGACTGTTATTAATTTTAGACTCTACCAGAATCATAAATCGCAAAAATACGTATCGCCCAATTTTCTCTAAAAAAACAAACATATTTTGTCCCTGAGAGATTCTGCGACTTCAAGTGTAGAACCTGCCTGATTTGAAATGGATTCGGTCTTAATATTAATTTAAACAAAAAAGTACTCAGTAACTACTTCAAGAAAAATTTACATTTAATATGACACACATAGAAAGTCTGAAGAATACTTCAAATATCTGTTTTATTTAAAAAAAAATATATATCCACGGAAAAGAAAGAGATTTTTTCAAATTGATTTTCTCTAATCTTCATTTAGTATTTATTCATAAGTGAAAAACCAAAGCAAAGTTGAAAATTTCAGGAAAAACCGAAACTTTCTAGCAATTATCTAAGAGAAAATAGTCATGAACAATAATAAATAGTTTAAAATATTATGTTTGCTAGTTTGCATTAATTATTAACTTGCTTCAAGTGAAAAGTTGACAAAAAGTGAAAATTTCATAATAAAACGCAACTATCTAGCATTATTCAATGAAAATATTATTAAAAATAAAAATGATTCGTTTAAACAATGTTTTGTTAACTTCAATTGGTTACTCGCTCACTCTAATTAAAAAGTCGACCATAAGTAGAAAATTTTAGACAAAACTGCAATTATAAATAATAATAATAAATGGTTTGAACAATTATTTCTGGTTTATTTAATTGATTATTGTTTTGTTCTAACTGAAAAGTTTATAATAGTTCGAAAAATTCGGAAAAAAACGCGACTCTCTAACTCTATTCTAAGAGAAAATTGCTAAAAACAATAACAGATTGTTTAAAAGATATATGTAAACATCTAATGATGAGTCAAACCTAGTACAGTAGAAGTCCGATAGTTTCTCATTTCGGGGCTGTAGGAGCGGAAAATTCCAGGAATTGCGGACTTATCGGATGCCCCCTCTTAGTAGCACGATATTAGGGGCGCGCATGCGTGAGAATGATGCGCAAATCATAAGCAAAATAGCACACGTAGTGGGAGAACCCCAATTAGTGTGCGTGCCGTGCGTGTGATGACGTTTTAAGGGGAGTGTACACTTATCGGACGGAAACTTATCGGACTTCTACTGTATTTTATGTATAGAAAACAACTTTTATAAAAAAAAAAGTGGAAAAAAATCATAATTAACGCCAAAAACTTCATGGGGCTTGCGGAACCTCTAAGTATCATTTTTTTCTTTGATTCAAACAAAATATTGGGGCGCTATACATGATATTATCTAGCTGATATAAAAAAGTTGGAAGTCTGAATATAGCGCTAATTAAATAGGAATCATTTTGACAGAGTTTTGAAATTTATTATTGCACTGAAAAAAACGGTTTAGCTGTCCCAGCTAGAAGTTTAGCTGGATTTCGTCTTCTAAGAAAATATAGCTGTATTACCTAAGTTTCTAGCTGTGTTACCTAAATATTTAGCTGTCTTAGCTCAATCTTACCATAGAGAAATTATCTAGATACATAAGCTAAATAATTTATAAATGGCAAAATCAGATAAAACAGCTAGATATTTAGGTAACACAGCTAGAAATGTAGGTAACACAGATATGTTTTCTCAGAAGACGAAATCTAGCTAAACTTCTAGCTGGGACAGCTAAACCATTTTTTTCAGTGTGATTTCAAAGCTTCCTTTAAAATTATAGAGATTATTATTATAAACCCAAAAATTTCCAGTGACGTTCCAATGTTGTATGATATTTGAAACTCACGAAGTCACATATCTAGTTCAGAGATATGAAAATCCATGAACCGGGCGTACACCGGGTTGTTTCTAAAACAAATATTACTTTAATATTATTATATATTTTAATTTTGTTGATTGGATTTTTCAGTATTTTGCCAATAAAACTGTAAATTTTTTGCGTTTCATACAATAATTTATATATTAAAAATTTTAAGGTTTGTCGGAATCGGCGCAATCCCCGACCCCAATGTTTAACCAAGAGCAAGTAGAATCTCAACTGAAAACTATGTTTAATTTGACGCCGGATCAATTGAAGACAGAATGTCAAGTTGACTTCCAAAAGAAGTTGCCCGACATTGAAAAAGCTCTTGAAGCAGTTCAAACACTTGGCGAACAATTAATTTCACAAGTAGTCAAGCCAGACGAATATACTACTGCTGACCAACGAAAAACGCTTAAGGACAATTGTAAGAACAGTCCGGAAATGACGAAGGCAAGAAGGGATGTCGTCAAAGCAGCGCTATCATGCGCCAGCGATGAAAGACTGTCCGAAGTTATGGATTTCTCTAACGCTCACAGCTGCTGAAACTTGTGCGAAATTAAGCACTGTAAGTTCCTTTAATGTTTTATATTATTTCGTTGTTACAGTTTTTTTTTGCTGTGTGATTCAAACAATTAATCGTTCAACAAATGACAATCGAACAGCTAAAACAAATAAACAATACCAAAATCGATAAGAAAATGTATCAACTGAAGTGCGGAAATCAGGAAGCCTATTAGAGCCACTGCGAAGTTAGCTGACGAGCGCCGCTCGGCTCTCACATGCGGAAAACCCTTGTTGGACGAGCGGCCAACATGCGCGCGCACGCCGGGCATGCACGGTGATTCGTGGCCCCCTCTCTACCGGGTCGACACCACTCCGCATGTGAGAGCCGAGCTGCGCTCGTCAGCTAACTTCACAGTGGTTTTAATAGGCTTCCTGATTATATAAAATAATCTATTCATTCATTCTGTCCACATTGAATCACATTGAACCACCAAATAAAACAAAGGAGATTAAATTTCTACTGAAAAAAAAGAATGAATTTTTAACCAAATAGTAAAATTTTCAAATGAATAATAAATAAATGTTTAACAAAATGTAACAGTTAAATAGTTAAACGATAACGGATGATATTTTAAACCAAAAAGACGAATTTTAAACCAATAAAAACATTTTTTAGTCAATAAAGAAAAAAATGTTATGCAAAATATCGAATGTTCATTAAAAAAAAAAAAAAATTTACAAAACAGTTGACTTTCCAAACCGAAAATATGAATTAAAAAAAAAGTTACTTTTACTCCAAGAATATGAATTTTCTACCATGAAATCTGAATCTTCAATAAAATACATTAAGTTTCACCTACAAACAAAAATTTTCATTAAAAAAAATATTCTGAAAAAATTTTTTTTAACAAAATATTCCAATTTTCAACCAAATCAATGAATTTTATAACATGAAGATTAATTTTCCACCAAAAGAGACGAATTTTCTATGCTTGAAGTACTGAACGTTCAAATCAACGAAATTTTTTACTGATGACTTTGTAAACCAGAAAAAGTGCTCAAATGTTTGTTCATTTATATTGGAAATAATTTATTATTGAAACAGAATTTTAATGCATATTTTAAATTGCAGTTGGAACAATATTTATTCGTAAAATAGAAATGCGAAAAAATATTTCGTTCATTTGAACGTTCGAAACTTCAGATACATCGAATTTTCAACAAAATACAGGCATTTTCAATCGTTAATTGAGTTTTCAACTCAAAAAGGTAAATTTGGGAACCAAAAATGGAGAAATTATATTTTCAGATAAAATGATTAATTAAAAAAATGGATTTTCAGCAAAATACTAAACTTTTTAACAAAGGAGATGAATCTGCGACCAAAAAATATATTTATTTTCAAATAAAAACAGTTTAGTTTAACCAAATAGTTGAGTTCTCAACTAAAAAAGATGAGTTTTCAACTTTAAATAGAATAGTTGAATTTTCAGTTAAAAAAAGAATTTTCAACCAAAAAATGCATTTTTAACAAAATAGTTAAATTTTAAATTAAACAGATTGATTTTCAACGAAGAAGATTACATCTAAGATTACATTTCTACCAAAAAAGATTAATTTTCAACCAAATAGTAGGAGCTTCAAATAAAAAAGATACATTTTCAACAAAAGAGGAATAGTTAAATAGTTAAACGATAACGAATGATATTTTGAACCAAAAAGACGAATTTGAAACCAATAAAAACATTTTTCAGTCAATAAAGAAAAAAATGTCATGCAAAATGTCAAATTTTCATTAGAAAAAACAAAAATTTTACAAAACAGTTACATTTCCAAACCGCAAATATGAATTTTCTAAAAAAAAAATTTACTTTTCAACCAAGAATATTAATTTTCTACCATGAAAGTTGAATCTTCAAGAACATACGTGAAGTTTCACCTAGAAAAAATACATTTTATTTCAAAAAATTATTCTGAACCAACAAAATTTGTCTAAAGAAAATAGGAAAATTTTTAACCAAATCAATGAATTTTCAGACATGAAGATTAATTTTCTACGAAAAGAGAATTTTCAGCAAAAAAAAAAGGAATTTTCAATTATTAATTGAGTTTTTAACCCAAAAACCTTAATTTGGAAACAAAAATGGAAAAATTAAATTTTGAGATAAAACAATTAATTTAAAAAAAAAGTAATTCCCAGCAAAATACTACAATTTTTAACAAAGAAGATGAATCTAAAACCTACAAATATTTCTATTTTCAATTAAAAAACAATTATGTTCAACTAAATAGTGGCATTTTCAACTAAAGAATATCAATTTTCATCTTCAAATAAAATTGTTGAATTTTCAGTCCAAACAAATAATTTTAAATAAAAAAAAATAAAAAAATTTCAACCAAAAAAATGAATTTTCAACAAAATAGTTAAATTTTCAACTAGACAGATTAATTTTCCACCAAGAAGATTACATTTCTGCCAAAAAAGATGAATTTTCAAACAATTAGTAGAATTTTCAAATAAAAAAGATAAATTTCCAATAACAAATTGAATAGTTAGATAGTTAAACGATAACGGACGATATTTGCAGTCAATAAAGGAAAAATGTCAACCAAAATGTCGAATTTTCATTTGAAAATAAAATAATTTTCTACAAAGCAGTTGAATTTCCAAACCAAAAAATATAAATTAAAAAAAAACAAGTTACTTTCCAACCAAGAAGATGAATTTTCTACGACGGAAGCTAAATCTTCAATAAAATACATTAAGTTTCACCTACAAAACATAAATTTTGTTCTATAAAATGATTCTGTACAGAACAAATTTTTTAGCACAGTATTCAAATTTTCAACCAAACCTATGAATTTTAAAACAGGGAGATCAATTTTCTACCAAAAGAGACCAATTTTTAACAAAATACATGAATTTTCAATCATTAATTGAGTTTCGAACTCAAAAATGTAAATTTGGAACAAAAAATGGAAAAATTAAATTTTCAGATAAAACAATTAATTTTTATAATAAAGTAATTTTCAGCAAAATACTAGAATGTTTAACAAAGGAGATGAATGTACAACCTGAATATATTTATTTTCAATTAAAAACAGTTTAGTTCAACCAAACAGTTGAGTGTTCAACTAAAAAAGATAAATTCTCAACTTTGAAAAATAGTTGAATTTTTAGTTCAAACAAAAAATTGCAACCAAAAAAATGCTCTTTTAACAAAAAAAATATATTTTCAATTAAGCAGATTAATTTTTAACCAAGAAGATTAAATTTCTACCAAAAAAGATGTATTTTCAACCAAATAGTAGAATTTTCAAATAAAAAATAAATAAATTTTAAACAAAAAATGGAATAGTTATATAGTTAAACGATAACGGATCATATTTTTTTAACCGAAAAGGCGAATCTTAAACCAAGAAAAACATATTTCAGTCAATGAAGGAACAAATGTTATGTAGAAAGGTTGAATTTTAATGAGAAAAAAAACGAATTTTTTAGAAAACAGTTAAATTTAAAAAAAAAGTCACTTTTCAACCAAGAAGATGAATTTTCTACCATGAAAGCTGAATCTTCAATAGAATACGTGAAGTTTCACCGACAGAAAAAATTTATTTTATAAAATTATTCAGATATAAAAAATTTGTTTAACACAATAGTTAAATTTTCAACCAAATCAATGAATTTTAAAACATGAAGATTAATTTTCTGCCAAAAGAGACGAATTTTTAACAAAATACGTGAATTTTCAACATCAATTGAGTTTTCATCTCAAAAAGGTAAATTTGCAGCCAAAAATGGAAAAATTAAATTTTCAGATAAAACAATAAATTAATTTTCAAAAAACAGTAATTTTTAATGAAATACTAAAAATGTTAACAAAGGAGATGAATCTACAACAAAAAAATATATTTTTTTCAATTAAAAATAACGGGTGATATTTTGAACCAAGAAGATGAACTTTAAACCAAGAAAAACATATTTCAGTCAATGAAAAAACAAATTTCATGCAAAATGTTGAATATACATGCAAAATAAACGAATTTCCTACAAAACAGTTGAATCTCCAAACTTAAAATATATATTTTCTACAAAAAAGTTAATTTACAACCAAGAAGATGAATTTTCTGCCAAGAAAGATGAATCTTCAATAAAGTACATAAAATATCACCTACAAAAGATCAATTTTATTTTCAAAAATTATTCCGAACCAAAAGAAAACTTTTTTCAAGAAATTAGTTAAATTTTCAACCAAAGCAATGAATTTTCAACCAAGAAGATGAATTTTCTTACAAAAACGACAAATTTTCAACAGAATAAACGAATTTTAAAATATAAGTTGAGTTTTTAACTCAAAGGGTAAATTTGGAACAAAACATGGAAAAATTAAATCTTCAAATAAAACAATTAATTTTCAATAAAAAAAAAATTTTTCAACCAAATAATTGGGGTTTCATCTAAAAAAGATAAATTTTCAACTTTAAATAGAATAGTTGAATTTTCAGTTCAAAAAATAATTCTTCAACCCCAAAAGAATGCATTTTTAACATAATAGTTAAATTTTCTAACAAGCAGATTACCTTTCAACCAAGAAGATTAAATTTCTACCGAAAAGATGAATTTTCAAGTAAATGGTTGAATTCATAATAAAAAATGACGTATTTTCAACCAAATAGTAGAATTTACAAGAAAATAGTTAAACTTCAACAAAAAATATGAATCTTCATCCAAAGAATATTTTAATTTCAATCAAAAAAAGTTAGGTCCAAACAAAAAATACGAATTTTCTAAAAAACAGTTGAGTTTTGATCCAAATATTTGAATATTCAACTGAAAAAGATGAATTTTTAACTTAAAATAGAGTGGATGAGTATTTTTTCGCAATATTTAAAATTCTTCAATTTTGAAGTGTGGAAATGACAGTGATATTTTTTTATAGAAATCACATTTTTAAGTAAAAAAAGCAATCCTATTTGTCATGATATGATACTTATTGAAAGTATTTATCATCTTTAAAATCTCTATAATATTTTAACTAAAAATTATTGTTTTGCGCACGCATTTCTATAACAGTTTAATTTTGGAGGCCTTGAAACAAAATTTCGTTTGCTTCAAAAACGTAAGTTATAAAATCATTAGACAATTTGACTATTAACTTTTCCAAAAATGCAAAATTTCATATTAAAAGCCTTGATACTTAGTTTTTAATTTATAAGTTTAGATATAAGTATTCTAAATTACTCGATTGCAATTTTAGAAATTTATAAATTCAATAATTTCAGATTTAAATATTCGAAATAATTGTTTGGTTTCAATTTTAAATGTACCAAATTGTCTGGATTTTCAAATTCTTTGAAATCGTAAAATATCCAATTAAAGACTTAGTAGTTGCACAACTTTTATTTTAAAGGATTTAATTTTGAATTAAATGCCTCCAGAATAAATTCAAAGAATGAAAAATTTAGACAATAATTTCTAAAATTCAAGACTTAAAAATGAGAAGATTATACAACCAGGTATTAAAAATGAAATTATTTATTATGTGAACATGTTCCAAAATATTTCCCAAATCGTTCCAAACATGATAATTATTATAATTGATTTTTTAATTAATTTTTAATCAATCAATTTTCAATCTAATTGAAAAATATTTGATTGGAAAATTTCAAGAATTAACGGTAATTCTAAAGTAAGTGTTAAAAATAAAACGATTTGAAATTAAAAAATTAAAAATAGTGTTGTTAAAAATAGATAAAAATTAAACTATTTGAAACTGATACACCAGAAATTAAATAAGTTCTTTAATTTTGAAGGATTATAAATTTAGAGTTTTTTCAGAAGATTTCAATTTTGAATCGTTCAATTTTAAATACTTTTAATTAGAAATACTACAATTTCAATTTCTTAGAATTTCAAATAATCCAGTTTTCAAAACTCTCATCTGAAATTATTCAATTTGAACATCTTGAAATTGTCCTATTTCCGAAATTTTAATCCCAAGTAATTTAATTTGGAGATTCTTTAATTCGAAAGAAAATAGTTCAATTTTTAACGCTAGGAATTAGCAATGATACAATTTTAGCTTCTGTTTAAAAAATTTTTAATTTCAAATACTTTCAATTCCAAATTCTTCAAATTTGAATTCCTTTATTTAGAAATGATACAAGTTCAATTCCTGTTCATTCTATTCGAAGTATTGTCCTTTGTCCAATTTTTACCCAATCTGGAATACTTTGAGTTAGAACTTTTTCAATTAACAATTGTTCAATATATTTTTTCAAATGTCAGATTCTTTGAATTCAAAATGATTAATAATTAATTATTTTTGCAAAAATTTTAAAATCTTACTAGTTAAACATTTATTGAATAATGGATTTTTAAATTGCATCTATTTTTAATGTGAGGAAATAAGAATCCAGAGAACTGAACGCATTTCCTGCTACACTGTAAAAAAAATTTCTGGTAATTTTATCACTTTCAGAGTAGGTCCGATTATTACCTACTCCCAAAGTAACGTTTTCACTGACATTAATGAATACCCACTTTTAATATGGAATTCAACTTTTAGGCTATGTAAGTTTCCAGACAGATTCTGTAAAATTACAATGCATTATGAATTTGTAGGTGATGATATTCTAACCAAAAATATTCTATTTTTATTCAACATGGCAAGTTTAGCATCTGCATGAGAAATGTGAATAATTATTTCATATTAAAAGAAAGGGAAAAATTCCCCTCTTCAAAAGATTATTATTTATTGAACTTAATATATCCTTTTATTGTATATTTATACTATATTTTTTATCAATTTTGTAAATAAAATTTTCCATAATTTATACCGTTCTGAAACACTCTTTTACAAATAATTTTAATTTTACCATTTTTTTCATTATTCTCCGCAACTTTGAAACTTTATAATTAGTTGTACGTATATTACGTTAAGAGCTGTGCAAGTACGCCTCGTTATCAATTATCAAATTTCAATACGTGAGATTACGTTGGAAAAAGGAGTTTTTAACAGTTTCTGTACTTTTACCAGCGTCAAAGAAATCAACACTCTGAAAGTAGGTCCATTTATTACCTACTCTGAAAGTCACAGATTCACAAGCAGAAACTGTACTTCTACAACGCCTTGCTATAGTGTCAGTCTAAAAGTGGTAAAGTTACAAGATTGGTTGGAACTTCTAACATGCAAGTGGTATTCATCCCATAATCAGAGTAGTAAAATTGCACCAATTTTTTGTTGGTAATTTTACCATTCTAAGTGGTAGAATTTTTTTATTTTTTACAGTGTAGTGATTAAATATTCCACGATCGTGATTGTCAAATTTTTTTGTTTGCACTTCAGGGTGATTAATTTTCAACCGTTTATCATTTTGATCCTTTATTAATTTTAACTGAATTTATTCGATTATATATTTTCTGGTTGAACCGTTTCAGTCATTTGTTGAAAAATTAACTGGTTAGAGCGCACAGCACTATTTTTTTTATTTATATTTTATATAAGCTATAAATATTGTTCAAACTGAATATTGTTTCATTTTCAGGGCCAAGCAAAAAGATCAAAGCGGGTCAAGAAAGTGGCAAGAGCAAGCGAACCAAAAGCCAATATATATATGACGACTTGGAATGTTTCAATCTAATTATGCATCTAATTATCTAATTATCCGCTGTACTATACACGGGTTTTACTGCGATTTTCCTTGTGTGCTACAAAAATGAAATATTATTTATTGTAGGTGAATACTAGTGCAGATTTTTGAAAGACGGGCGCAGTCGCATTTTTCTCAAATCTATTATTATTATTATTATTATTATAACCAAACTATGTAGCATGAAATAAAAAGTTATTAATAACAGCAGTCCACTATCTTATAATTTTATATTCAAGAGTCATGCAACTGTTGAGTCTAAAAATAATGCAATCTACCTGCAATTGTATCAGGATTAGGGTTCCTAATTCAGAAAAATAAATAAATAATAATTTCTTTATATCTAGATGTACTGAAGCCTACTCTCTTAATCTGAATCAGCGTAAATTCCGCTGTTTCAATCAGTGAAAAAATTTTTCACTGGAAAATCAGTGAATGTCGCTGAGGATCAGCGACGTGTCGCTGTGAATCAGCGAAGTTCGCTCTCGTGCAAAGATAAAGACGCGGCGTCGTGCGCATCTATAGGTCGGCCGTAGTTGGCGCGCAATTCAAAATCAGAATTAAAAACAATTCTTGTAATTTAAACAAATAATTTTGAAAAATGCACAAAAGTGTATGTGAATTGTACAACTTTTGATTTCAGGCAAGGAAAAAATTTATAACACATGTATTCTCTAAATAACAGTTTATTTTCCATGACTTCCTAAGAATAACTTATATTTCACTAAACATTTAATTTCAGAAGAAATTTGTGAAAAATTGATTCAAAATTATTGTTTATAATGTTTTCAATATTTTTATGTATTCTTTTAAGAATTTATATAACAATATAAGCTGTAAATACATAAATTATCATAACTACAAGAATTGTTTTTAATTCCGATTTTGAATTGCGCGCCAATTGCGGTTAACCAGTGCGCGACCCCAATGCAAGCGCAGTACCAAAAGCCGCCAACATTGGCATCACTGTTCCAGAGTCGCCCCGCAGCGTCGTGAATTTCAGTGCACGCACGAGTGATAAATGTTAATTTATCGTTTTGCGAAGATCTCTAAATAAATATAATCAAATTACTTGCTGAGGTTCATTCTAAAGTCTAAAATAAGGTAAGTAACTTCATTCTAATATTTTCGGGCGTTTAGGTTTGTGTTCTTTGTTGAATAGACTTTTTATTTTAAGTTATCTCAGTCTCATATTAACAGATGATGAATTTCGCCACAAACTTCTCCAACGAAACTTTATCGGAATTGGAAATATTCACCAAACTGCGAACGTTTGGCATATCTGAGGAAACATTGGTAATCTTGGAAGGTATTTTTTCATCTTTTAATTTTTAATTTTATCATTTATAAAATAGTTTATCTAGCTGATGTATTTCAGATTAAAAATTTAGCACGGTAGTTTATTTAATGACTTATTTACTTTGTTTACTTTTTAAACACAAACTTCACTGTCTTTTACATTCTTGAAATCAGAATCTATGTTAAATTCTAATTTTCTAGTACACAGCTTTGTTTAATTCGTCGACTGTTTAAAAGAATTGAAAGTTTCATGTGAAGTATGGTAACATAACCTCAACAATTTCGGTCCGATTGAAAAATATCTAAATTCACTTAAGCAATCGTTCGATCGTTTCCTTTTCCTTCGGTAAATTTATTTTTTCAGCTGCCGTATAAGGTAAAGGATCCTATTAAGGGCAATGTAAGATTTTCACCATAGAATAAACGAGTTTTAAAAGATTTAACGAATAATAAAATAGTAAATATCTTCATATAAGTAAAGTTTGGTCATTTTTCAATCAAATCACAGTGCATTCAAAATTTTTATTGCCTATTTATTGAAAATATGTTGCTTTTCTCGAGCCTCTGCAGGAGGGCAAGTCAAATATCATGTGGCCCAATTAAGAGCAACCCACGGAGGTGCAATTAAGGACAACTGAAAGAAAGTTTTTCTAGCGATTCTTAAAGAAGGAAAATATTTTTAATCAATTTTGGGTATTTTTATACAACATATTTTTACAAAAACTGTATTTTTTATTAATCTATATTTTCTTTCTGATTTTTTAAGACCGATTTAAATTTAGAATACGACAACTTATTGCAAGGAATCAAAAAATATGAATGAAATATGATAATTTTGTATATAAGGGACTTAGAAATTCAATTTTGTGACACAAACACGCGATATTGTCCTTAAAATTCGATAAAAGTATGAAACTTTGTGGCGAAAAAAATCTAACCTTAAAAATAGAATTGTATATAACATTTTGAAATGACGAAATCCACATCGGCATGAAAAAAAGGCTTTAGCTCTAAAAATATGTAATATTTCGTCATTAATAATGTAAAATTATGTTTTATAAATAATTTATTATGAAGCATTGTCCTTAATACGGCCACCTTTAAATTCCGGAGAAATTAAGCGCACTCTAACTTTTTACGTATTTTTCACAACTCATCGAAGTTTTTATGTACTCCACGATATTCACCAATGTTTTTACTATAAATTTATCAACTTACCTTGCATTAAACTAATCCGTACATCACAAAATGTGTGTTTTTTTAGTGATAGTACAACTACGAGAATGCACTAACATAAATCAACCTCACGCTTTTTTGTCATCGAAAGCGTGGCGCGTGAATTTCAATATTTTCTAATACTCATATGCAATAAAAATAGCAGAAAAATCGCACATCCTCACAAAGTATATCGATTGCAGAATGTTATAAAGTAAAATGTGGCGATTTTTCTGAGGAAATTTTATGTTTTTTCGATGAAACAAAATTGAAATTGCCCTTAACTAAGCCCCTGTCCTTAATAGGGTCCTTTACCTTAATAAAAAAAACTAACTAGAAAAATTTAAAATCGAAAATGGTGGAAATTCAGAATCCAAAGCATTCACTGCTAAGAATCGTATTAATTTTCAGAAATCGTTTTGTAAATCAATTTCAAATGGAGGGGTTGAATTGTTTTATGTGTCAGCAGCTCGTTGGTGATGGTTTAGATCGCCTCTGTTTGCATTTTATTAATAACCATGGGTTAACCGTCAATCGAGGTGTAGGTAACAGAGGGTTTGTTTGTGGACAAGTTGGTTGTTACAGGAGATTTACTCATTTCTATTCCCTCAGAAAGCATTTCAGGGATTGCCATACTCTTGAGAGACGGGATGAACCTCTACAACCTGAACAACCTCAACCAGTTCCTGTTTTTTTAAACTTTCAAAATTATGAGTTCAACGACGATAATCGAAACATGGAAGATGATCTGTATGGTCAAGTATGGTTGGCACTGGAACTACACGGGGAAAACTGGTTATTAAACCGTAATGTCTTGGTATTAAACTATGGGGCGACCATTTAAATATCTCAATTTTTTTTTCTAATAATTTTTTTTTTCAAATTTAATTACTTATAGCCAAGAAGTGGAGACGAAGTTGATCCGTCCTCTGAGGAAAAGACGGAAAATCCGAGCACCTCTTTCGTGCGGATTCTACCAGTAAGAAGATTTTTTCAGTAATAATTTTAGTTTGTTTTTAACTTTAAGTAGTATTTTTTTTAATTTTTTTTTTTTTAGGAAGGCACAAACTTGCTGAACAGCGTGCAGCAAGCAAATGCGACAGCTCACACAAACGTGCAGCCGTACATTATGTGCGTAAAAGAGAAAAATGACAATAGTTCTTTTCTCATACAAGGGGACGGATGGTTTCTGAAAGCAAGTGACGATAGGAACCCAATCAACGCGTTCGATTTGCTTTTTAAAACATACTTCGTCTTAAATACTTGCTACCCTTTAGGACTCGAAAATTTTTATAATTTTATTGAAAATTATATATACGATCTAAACACAGAGGTTCGTAGTGCGGTAACATCACTTCATATAAATTTACTTAATTTGAAGCTCGACGATGCCTCCGACGAACTCAAACCACTGGATACATCTTTTTAAAAATTGTTGTTTATTAAGGGTGTTAAACTTAACACAATGTAAAAAAAGTTTTGTAACCGGTGACAACATTTAGCCATTCGACCCCTTTATACTTAAAATGTTAAAGTTACTTTAAAATTTCAATAAATATGCCACCCGTTTCAACTTTAAAGAAATAGAATTTCATTTTTTTACCCAATCCATGCTAAAAATGCTATTTCTATAAATTTAAAAATGTTATTCATAGCGTAAACTAAAAATTGTCAATAAAGATTAATTTCAGGTATGAATTACCTGAAAACAATCCTTTATTGATAATATTTCAAGTTGTCTGTTTAGAACCAGAAATTTTAATTAGGTCACTGATTGAATCAGCGAGTATTCACTGGTTGAATCAGTGAATTAATTTTTCACTGATTCAAACAGTGAATACTCGCTGATTTTAAGTGGTATACTTATAGCTATTTCAATCAGCGACTATTCGCTGGGAATCAGTGAGTTTTCGCTGATTCAGATTATGAGAGTAATTAGTTCATTTTTTCTACAAGACTGCTATAAGAAACTCCACTCCAGAGGTAACAAACGCGCTAATTTGTGATTTGATAATACACTTAAAGAATATGAGAATCTAATGCTTTCTTTCACGCAAAAAAATTATTTTACAATATGAGTAAGAACTTACATCTATTTTAAGAATTTAATACAAGAATTTGTAGCTAGAACGAGAAATTTAGTTGAAAAACATAAATATCGATTGAGAACCCTCTAGGAATTATCCGGTCTTTTTCTTTAATTTGTTGATGAAAAAGGATCAATTTAAGATACAGTCAATATGAAAACAGTTTCAAATGACTTTCAGATTATTGAAATATCCATAGGACTCGAAATATGAAAATTATCGCCTATTTTTCAATATTTTTTTTTTACAAAATTGGATGAATTTATCATTCCTCGACTCATTTGTCACAAAATTTTATTATAATTCTTCTCCCTGTTATTATAACATTACAATTTTTTACATATCACATCGAGGATTTAACTGCTTTTGTTATGTGATATCCTTAATATAAAATCTCTAAACGATATTCTTGATTTCGATAGTCACGATTATATCGTTTGCGCCTGCTATGGGTGTGACACGAGGCATCAGTGCGTTAGAAAGTGATGGAACATGTCACGTTTCGATGGTCACGATTATATCGTCTTCGCGGCTATGGGTGTGACACGAGGCATCTGTGCGTTAGAAAGTGATGAAACGTGTCACGATGTCACGTTCTTCAGTTTGATTCATTTGATCCCAACGGAGCCGCCTTGATCTGCGCTTGCTTGGATTGTAGTGACGTTCATTGGCTACAGTGCGCATTTGCATTTAAATTTTAAATACGGACGCAAACTAGAGCCAATGAGTGCCATTCAATCGAAGCATGCGCATGTCTTTCGGGATCACTGTTCGAAATAGTATAAGCGAATTGAATCGTAGTTCGAGTTCGAAAATGCGACAACGTGTTTCTTCGTATTTAGTAATGTGATGCGCCTGTTTGTATACAAACTCGTGTACGTTTCGGTTCTACTTTTTTAAAATTATTATTATTATTATTATTATACCATTAAGCCATTTCCCTTTCGGGGTAGGCGTGACTTGCTCGGTTGGAGAATAGTAGTGTGCATATGGGTATATAGGTATAAGGTAGGTAGGAATATAGGTATGAGGTGGATAGGTATATAAGTGTTAGGTATATATATTTTAGATTGATCTGGAATTCTCGTGTTATTTATTTAAATGACACGTTTACTCCGCAACACTGCTCCGACCCAGGTTGCTGATCAATCTCTCTAGCGATCACCCCAAGTGAAGAGCCTCACAAAATTGTTATGTATGGTTCTCCACTTGGGCCCATTAGTATCCAAGATCTTTGTTTCAGGCGTCATTCATTCTACTGTCACTCTGTTTACAAACTATTTGTCGCCACACTTTTCTGTCCTGGCATACTTCTCTAGCTTCCTTCACGTCCATGCATTTTTTCATGCAAGCTCTTGTGTTCCTATGGCTTCTTATGTCTCTACGGATTAATGTCTCATTTACAGATTCTAACCATTCTTTCGGCGGTCTACCTCTGGGCATTCTGCCATTTACTTTACCTTTATACACTTGTTTGGTCAGTCGTTCATCTTTCATTCTTTCAAGATGTCCGAACCATCTTAACTGATTTCTTTCCCATGTGTCAACTATTGTCTCTTTTGCACCACATTCTTTGAGGATTGTCTCGTTTTTGACTTTGTCCATTAGTGTTTTCCCGCATATTATGCGCAAAGGTTTCATGCCGATCGCGTTAATTTTACTCCTGTCCTTTTCTTGACAGGTTCATGTCTCGCTACCGTATAGTACAGTCGGTACGAATATAGAATTGTGTATGGCCATTTTAGCTTTTTTTGATATGTTTTTATTTGTTAGGATGGACCCTGCTCTACCGATAACCTGTTTACCCTTATTTATGCGCCTATCTAACTCCCCATCTATTTTTCCGTCGCTAGTGAATAGACTACCTAGATATACGTACTTGTCAACTTGTTCTAATCTCTCATCATTTAGGACAATGTTGCACATTGTTTTCTCACTCTTTCCCTCAAACACCATGATTTTTGTTTTATTTACGTTAATTTTGAGTCCCATGTCCTTCATGCTTGTATGAAGTTTATTCAACATTCTTTGCAAGTCCTCGACTGATTCTGCCATAACAATCTTGTCATCTGCGAAAGCTAACCCACGTACCTTAACTGTTTGGAGATCTACACCTTCTTCGTCGAAGAGTGCAGTTCTTAGACACTTATCCATGAATATGATAAATAGCCACGAGGACATAACGCATCCTTGTTTCACGCCTTATCCTTAATATAAAATCTCTAAACGATATTCTTGATTTCGATAGCCACGATTATATCGTTTGCGCCTGCTATGGGTGTGACACGAGGCATCAGTGCGTTAGAAAGTGATGGAACATGTCACGTTTCGATGGTCACGATTATATCGTCTTCTCGGCTATGGGTGTGACACGAGGCATCTGTGCGTTAGAAAGTGATGGAACGTGTCACGATGTCACGTTCTTCAGTTGGATTCATTTGATCCCAACGGAGCCGCCTTGATCTGCGCTTGCTTGGATTGTAGTGACGTTCATTGGCTACAGTGCGCAATTGCATTTAAATTTTAAATACGGACGCAAACTAGAGCCAATGAGTGCCATTCAATCGAAGCATGCGCATGTCTTTCGGGATCACTGTTGGAAATAGTATAAGCGAATTGAATCGTAGTTCGAGTTCGAAAATGCGACAACGTGTTTCTTCGTATTTAGTAATGTGATGCGCCTGTTTGTATACAAACTCGTGTACGTTTCGGTTCTACTTTTTTAAAATAATTAGAAGAATTTGAAATATTTTGAGATATTATGAAAGATTTTAAGGAGTTTTCAATTCATTTCAAAAGATTTCAAAGTGATATATATTGTAGGAAAATATTTGACAGAATTTCAGAAGATTCCAAGAAATTTGTTATTTATTGTAATAATTTGAAGGGACTTTAAAGGACTGGGCATATTTTAGGGCATTTGAAAAGAATCCAAGGCATATTTTAATATTTTAACAGATTTCAAGGAATTTTCAACTGATTTTAGTAATTTAATTGATTCAAAAGGATTTGAAATATTTTAGAGTATCTTAAAAGATTACAAGGTTTTTTCGAAAGCTTTAAAATGTTTCGAGTAATTTAAAAATATTTTAACTAAATCATTAGGACATTATAAACGATTGCAAGGAATTTTCAAGAGTTCTAAAAAGTTTAAAAGTGATTTGAAAGAACTCGACATATTTTAGGGAATTTTGCAGGTATTTGTTTCAAAAATTTCGAAGGATTTTAACGGATTAGGAGATTTTTAGATAATTTCAAAAGAATACAAGGTATTTTCAAAAGATTTACATAATTTAAAGGTGATTACTAATTTTTTAGAGGATTTGAAAACTTTTAGAGTATTTTAAAAGATTCTAAGGAACTTTCCATTTATTTCAGTAATTTAATTGATTTCAGCAAATTTGAGATGTTTTAGAGTATTTTAAAAAAATTCACGGCATTTGCGAAAGCTTTACAACATTTTAAGGGTTTGAAAACTTTTAGAGTATTTCAAAATATTCTAAGGCATTTTCAGTTAGTTTCAGTAATTTAGCTAATATCAGATGATTTTAAAAGATTCTGAGTCATTCTCGAAAGCTTTAAAAAGTTTCAAGTGATTTTAAAGATTTCAAAGAACTTGAAAGATTTTAGGGAATGTTTAAAGATTCGAAGGAATTTTTTTTATTTCAATAATTTGAAGAAATTTAAAAGGATTGGAAATATTATAGGGTGTTTTGGAAGAATCACAGGCATTTTCAAGAGATTTAAATAATTTAAATGGATTTCGAAAGATTTTGAAGGATTTGAAATGTTTTAGGGTATTCTAATAGATTCTAAGGAATTTTCAATTGATTTCAGTAATTTAATTGGATTACAGAGGATTTAAAAAATATCAAGTGATTTTAAAGATTTCAACTGAATATATATTTTAGGAAAATATTTCAGAGAATTTCAGAAGATTCCAAGGAATTTTTTTTTATTTCAATAATTTGAAGAAATTCTAAAGGATTGGGCATATTGTAGTGTATTGTAAAAGAATCCAAGGTATTTTAATGAGATGTTAATAATTTCAATAAATTTTAAAAGATTTTAAAGGGCTTAAAATATTTAAGGGAATTTTGAAGGATTTCAAGGAATTTTGTATTTATTTCAATAATTTGAAGGAATTTTTAAAGATTAGAAATATTTTCGAGTATTTCAAAAGAATCCCAGGTATTTTCAAGAGATTTCAACAATTTGATGGAATTTCGACAAAATCAGAGAATTTGAAAACTTTTAGAGTTTTCTTCAACATTCCAAGGACTTTTCATTTCATTTCAGTAATTTAATTGATTTCAGAGGATTTGAAATATTCCAGAGTAATTTACAAGATTCGAAGGCATTTTCGAAAGCTTTGAAATGTTTTCAGTGACTTTTAAAGTTTTAAAGGTCTTGAAATATTTTGGGGAATTTCTAATGAATCCACTGAATTTTTTTTATTTGAATAATTTGAAGGAATTTCAAAGGATTTGAAATATATTAGGCTGTTTTTAAAATTTTCATTTTATTTTAAAGAGATTAGCAAAATTTCAAGAATCCAAGGAATTTTCAATTGATTTCAGTAATTGATTTCAGAGGATTTTAAATATTTTAGAGTATTTAAAAATATTTGAAGGCATTTAAAAAAAAATTTCAAGTTTCAAGGAATATAAAAGAAGTTTCAAGGATTTGAAAATCTTTAGATTATTCTAAAAGATTTCAAGGAGTTTTCAATTAACTTCAGTAATTCAATTGATTTCAGAGGATTTGAAATATTTTTTAGTATTTTAGAAGACTCCAAGGCATTTTCGAACGCTTCAAAAACTTTCAAATTTCAATTAATTTTGAAATATTTCAAATAAATATTTAAGGAATTTGAAAAGACTCCAAGGCATTTCCAAGAGATTTCAATCATTTAAAGGAATTTTAAACAATTGTAAAGAATTTGAGAACTTCTAAGAGTATTTTAAAAGATACCAAGACATTTTCGAAAGTTTAAAAAAGTTTCAAGTGATTTTTAAAGAATCAAAGAATTAAAAATTAAAGAATTTAAAGAATTAAAAAAAAAATTTTTAATTTAAAGAATTTTTGGCAACGGCCATACCACGCTGGAAACACAAGTTCCCGTTAGATCACTGAAGTTAAGCAGTGTTGGGCGCGGTTAGTACTTGGATGGGTGACCGTCTGATACTAATGCGTTGCTGTTGGCGGTGGTGGGTGTGGTGAGCCCACACTTGTAGTTATTTACTACAAGAAACTAACCACCTAGAAACACTACCCGAATCGGGTAGTGTCACGCTTACCCCTTGAGGCTCGCCGAAAGGGAAATGGCTTAATGGTATATAAAGGATTTTTGTTATTTCAATAATTTGAAAGAATTTCAAAAGATTGGAAATATTTCAGGTTGTTTTTAAAAATTGCAAGGGATTTTGAAGAGCTTGAAAAAATTCAAGGAATTCCAAAATATTTTGAAGGATTTCAAATATCTTAGGGTATTTTGAAAGATCCTAAGAATTTTTAAATTTATTTCAGTAATTTAATGTCACTCATAGGATTTAAATTATTGTATGGTATTTTAAAAGATTCTAAGGCATTTTCAAGAGCTTTAAAATGTTTCAATCAATTTCAAAAGATTTCAAAGTATTTTAAAACTTTATGAGTATTTCAGGGTACTTCAGAAGATTCCGAAGCACTTTCAACAGAATTACAAATTTTAAGGCATTCCAAAAGATTTTAAAGTTGTTAAAATATCTTAGGGTATTTTTAAAACATTTCAGTAGTTTGGAAATCTAATTTTAATTTGTGAATGTATTTCATGCTCTTTTTGCATAAAATTATTCATAAGAAAGTAGATTTCATTTCGATTTCAAATTTGAAAAAAACGATTCTCACTATTTGAGGGCTTTTTAAAAGGGTACTGATTTTAAGGTATTTGAAAAATTTGCATAGAATATTAAAAAGTTTCCTGGAATTTTGGAAAATATGGAACGATTTCGTAGGGCCTATTATGATATCTCGAAAAATTTCAAGTGATTTTGTAAGATTTCCGAGGATTTCAATGATTTTAAGGGATTTTGAAAGCTCACAAGGCATTTTTATAAAATTTCCAGGATTTCAGGTTATATCATCAGATTTCATGTAATATCAAGGGATATTATAATGTTTAAATAGATTTCTAAGAATTTATTCACAAGAATTCATGGATTTCGCATGATTCCAAAAAGATTTTCAAATATTTCAAGGTATTATGGTATATAATATATATATAGGTATGGCCAACGGCCATACCACGCTGAAAAACCCAGTTCTCGTCAGATCACTGAAGTTAAGCAGCGTTGGACGCGGTTAGTACTTGGATGCGTGACCATTCAAGAATACTGACATGAGTGCTGTTGGCACATCGTGGGTGTGGTGAGCCCACACTTGTAGTTATTTATAACTACAAGAAAAACCTAGAAACACTACCCGAATCGGGTAGTGTCACGCCTACCCTGAAAGGGAAATGGTTTAATGGTATATATATATATTATCAAAGATTTCAAAAAGATTATTATCAAAGATTATTATCAAACTATTAGATGAAGACAATGAGTACAATCGCAGAATATATCAGGTAAAAAATATTTTTCTTGGTTAAATTATGCGATATGTCAAAATAAATTATTTAAAAAAAACTTAAAAACAGATTTCCGCACAAGAGAAAAAATTATATATATTTTTAGATTTCTTTGTTTATTTCAGCTTTTAATAAGAAAGAGACTGTAACGTTTATAAAGGCCTGGAAAGTTCTATAGGCAGTATAATTTTCTTTTTATAATAAAAGAATTTACTTATTTTTACGGTAACAACAACAGATTCGATAAAAATGTTCAAGTATAAAAAAGTTATACTAAAATACATTTTACTTTTTCGCAATAACTTGCAGCATTTACGATAAAAATTAGAAAATTAATTTTTTATGCAAAAAATTCACTACATCTCTCAATGCATAATAAAATATCAGTGGCAAATGGATTACTATTGAGCAAAGACAATAATTGCCGAGCAAATAGACAACTTAAAAATTTGTTATGATATTTCTTAAAAACTGAAAGATTGGTAATTACTGCCATTATTCTATGTATCATTCATTTTCTTCAATTTTGTACAACTTATATAATAATAAAAATTAATATTATTCGTAGCATTTATCAAATTGAAATTCATATACTCATATACATGCTATAACGAACAATTCACAATTTATTTTATAAATAATATTTCTTTTAATATGTAAAATGAACAATTTCATTGCGGCAATATAATTTACAAATAAATTAAGTGTTAAACAAATTTGAAGAGTAAATTACAATAAATTGAATTATGATTATATTCACAATCCTTTTCGGATGATAAAGATGGCAGAATTTACCTACAAATAAATTATGAGAAATCTATTTATTACTCCTTCAACAGAGAAAATAATGAAAAGGAGCTCCTTATTGGAGGGTAAAAACATCATACTTGGTGCCTTCTAATTATTTTATACAAATATTTTGTGACATTAATTAAATATAAATATCATAGAAAAAATAAGTAGTTGGCTCATTCTTGTTCGCATAAAAAATTAATAGGCGCGCGCCTTGGCGCGCGCAAGACTACTAGTATAATATACATCTGTCATGAAATCTCGTGAAATGCTTTCGAATCTTTTGAGAAATACCCAAAAGATTTGAAATACGTTGAAAACCGTTAGGAAAATCCTAAAATCTGTTGTTGAGATTCTCTAAAAACTCCTGGAAAATCCGTCAATCTTTTCACATCCCTTAAAACCCATAGAAATCCCTAAAAAAATTCTTAAAAATTCATTTCTCTTCATATGTTTATTAAGGTTCTCCAGAAATCCGTTAGTCACTTGAAATATTTCAAATATCACTGATATCCTGGATATCTTTTTAAAACCCTTTGCAATTTTCTGAAATTCTACGAAATTATTCTTTGAAAACCTTTAAGAAATTTTTAATCTTGTTATATTCCTTGAATTTTTTTCAAATATACCCTTACACTTTAAAATCCTCTGAAACACCTTAAAATTTATAACATTCATTAAATCTTGTAAAATCCCTAGTAATCCCACAAAAATCAAATTTAATCCCGTACAAAATCTTCAGCTCTATATGTTTCAAAATTCCTTAAAAAATAATAAAATCTTTGAAACCCACTGAAATGCAGTGAAATCCTCAAAACCAGATAAAGCCCTTTAGAATCCCTTGAAATCTTCGAAATATTTGTTTAAACTCCTTAACATCCTTTAAAATACCCTGGAAGATTGAATTTCCTTGAAATTGTCGAGATCCGTTGCGATTCTTTAAATCTAGTGAAATCCCTTGAAATCTCTGAAATCCCTAAAATTTTTTGTTAAAAACTGATCTTTTATAATTAAAAATTCGTCTTTTTCGGTAGAAATTAATCTTCTTCGTGGAAAATTAATTTTTTTGGTTGAAAATTCAATTATTCAAGTTAAGGATTTATCATTTAAGTTGCAAATTCATATTGTTGTTAAAAATTCAACTATTCCAGTTAATGATTCATTCTTAAGTTGAAAATTCATTACTCTGTTTGAAAATGCAACTATTCTTTTGGAAATGATTTTTTTGTATGAAAATGGTTTTTTTTCTACTTGGAAATGTAACTTATTTCAATTAAATATTCCATCATTTTAATTTAAAATTCATCTCTTTGGTTGAACATAAGTTTTTTTAACTGAAAATTTAACAATTTCATCTTTGGTTCTTTTTTTGAATTAATTTTCTTGTTTGAATATTCAATTATTTCAGTTGAAGGTTCATCATTTTATTTCAAAATTAATTTTTTTTGTTAGAAAATTTTAATATTTTAGTTGAAGAATCATCATTTTAGTTGAAAATTCATCAGTTTTTTGGTTGAAAACTGATCTTTTTTAGTTCAAAATTCCATAATTTGGTAGAAAATTTGTCTTTTTCAGTTGAAAATTCATGTGTTTTGTTGAAAAATCGTCTGTTTTGGTAGGGGATTAATCTTTTTGTTTGAAAATGAAACTACTCGGTTGAAAGTTAGATTCTATTGTTAAAAACACATCCTTTTGGTGAACAGTTCATCCATTCGAGATGAAGATTCATCATTTTAGTTCAAAATTCATCAGATTTTGCATGTAAAATTGTTTTTTTGTTGCTGTGGAAAGCAAATTTTTTTAACCGAAAATTTAACTACTCCATTTTTTAATGAAAACTGATATTGTTAGTTTAAAATTCAACTATTTGTTTAAGACTGCATGTATCCTACTGAGAAAAACGTATTTTTTGGTATGAAATTAATCTTTTTGTTTGAAAATTCAACTCTTCGGTTAAAACTTCATCTACCTTGTTAAAACTGCAATATTTTCACTTGGAAATTTAGGAATGTAATTGAATTGATTATGGCACCCAAATTAATTTCAACTGAATGTGCACTGAATTTTAAGTCTAAGAAGATAAAATAAAAATTTATTTTAATTATTTTAAAAATGTGTGGACTTTAAAGACAAATTCAAGAAATGAATAATTATATTCTTTGTATTATTTAATTGTTTAATTAATCGATGGTGCTAATATATTTTAGAATAGCCTATAGTATAATCCATCAAAGCTTTTTAAATCAAATATCTAATTTTATTCCATAGAAACTGAAAAAAACATTATTTATAATAATCTCGCGAAACTGTATGAAAAACCGATTTTTCAAATATTATGCATTACCATAGCTTCCTTACTGTTCAATAAAATGTATTAATATTATGGGTCAATCGATTCGTCTCGAACCAAGGAATCTTTTATATTGTTGCATCAACTGTGAATTATGTTAATGAAAAAAGTTTTACTATACAAAACCGATTTTTAAAATATTATTGAG
Organism: Andricus curvator; assembly: GCA_932195095.1. Lineage (NCBI taxonomy): Eukaryota > Metazoa > Arthropoda > Insecta > Hymenoptera > Cynipidae > Andricus > Andricus curvator. Next base: position 27,710 of record CAKNYM010045283.1, read on the forward strand.
TGCTAAAAACAAATGCAATGAATATTTTTAGAAATTCTTTGGTCAGTTTCAAGATATTAGTGGTGAAATAAACCCTCCAAATTCCATCAATTTATCTGCAACCATTTTCAAGTTATCGTATTCACAAAAAAGTGTGACATACATAAACACACATCCAGAAATTGCTAAGAACATTATATTAGAAATTTTCAAATTGAGGAAAGTTTAATGAAATGAATTCAAAAATGTTGGAAAATGTTACCATTACAAACACGGTGTGCCTGAACCAACCTTAAATTCAAGGTCATAGCACATCCAATTTTTTTGTTGGGTTCGATTAAGGGGCTTAGAAATAGTGTGCAAAAAAAATTTAAGTCAAATCCATTGAGCCGTTTTTTAGAAAAATGTTTTTAAGGGTGAAAAATAGAATTTTTCAATAAATGTAATAAATTGATTTTTTGTCTGCACTTTATTGATGAAAAACATTATAAAATTTAAAAGAAGAATCTTAAGACAATAAAATTTCACTTTTTAGAAATAAATCTAAATAAAAAATATAATGAATTCCTAAAATATAATAAAGTCTTTGAAGTACGTCTTAAAATATACCTATCATCATACATGCCTGTCTTAACAACACGTGAATGTAAACATTGATGGAGTCTCTTACCTAATGTAAACATATCTAGAACAAGGATCACATTTTTTTTTGTACACCGAAGCATTACGAAAATTTAAAAGATCATATTATAAACGGTATACTGTGATGGGGCCAAGACAAGATTCAACTTTTTAAAAAGGAGTCGC
>CAKNYM010045283.1:33495-56844 GCA_932195095.1 Andricus curvator
CCCTTTTATCTTATCTAAAGGCGTGGGCGTACGCCACTGTTACAATACCCCTAAAAGAAAAAGAACACTTGGTGTGTCATTTGATTAAAGTGATTTCAAATGAAAAAGCGAAAAACATTGAAGAAAGTAAATCATATGGAAATACTGTAATCGCTTCATCTCAGAAGCATGGAAATCCTTTGAAAATTTCTTTGACTGAACAGCAATCAGAAAGCAAAAACGGAAGCGTGTTCCTACAGAAGATGTTTTAAAAATTAGAACAAGTTATGGGCTTTCAAAGAATAAAGTACATGGTATTACAGCAGCTCTTCGCGTCGCAACGAATGACGGAAAATTATTTCAAGCAGATCTAAAACAAAAATTATAAACTTTGAATCATTCTCTTGATTTGTAATTCAGTATGAAAGAGTGTAATGTGATTAACACTAAAAATAACGATACTGCAACTACTGCAGAAACTTTAGTGTTTTGCAATTATGTAAACTTGCAAATGTTGAAGGTCGACAGAAGTATACCGAAGGCGTTGTCGCAAAAAAGTTTAAGGATTCTGGCGTCAAGAAATGACTACTGCTTGGGATAGTGGCATATACACAAGAGAAATATGAAAACGTTTTATTGATGTGGTCACTCTTAAAATTGAAGGATTTAGAAGGGACAATAGCAACTGATTTAAAACTTGCCAACGTATTAACGGGCATCATGTCACATGCAAGCAGTTTTCCTTGCACATGGTGTACTGCATCAAAGGATAAATTAAACGCGTGTGGAGAATACAGAACTGTTGGAAGTTGTGAGGAAAATTTTTTTGCGTGGCAAGACAGTGAAAGTAAAACATCATCTGCGAATAAGTATATAACAATTGTACAAATACTCCTATAATTTTCTCAGAAAATGCTAACACAGAAATATTAGTAATAATTCCACCACCAGAACCACATCTGATGCGCAAGGTTGTGATCAAAATGTACAAACACATGCTGACGGAATTCGAAGATGAGTCTCCAATGGGCTAGGATGTGTAATTTTACTGGCGAGTTTGTACATGGGAGTCCAGCGTTCGCAGGTAATTCTTGCAAAATGCTGCTAGAAAAAATCGACTTCTTGCATGGAATATGTAGCATTGGTTGTATAAAATATGTGAGGTGCTTTGATCCTTTGCAATCCGTCGTTGATTCTTGTTTCTTTTTTCAACATTAAACCCAAAATACGAAGATTGTATATCTGAGTTTCAGCGAAGTTACAGTGATTTGGAAATTTCAATTACACCTAAAGTTCACGCGGTTTATTTCATGCCCTTGATTCTTGTTGTAAAGTTGAAAAAAGCCTTGGATTTTACAGTGAACAAGCCATGGAATCTGCCCATTCGGATTTTAAAACGACCTGGGCTAAATATAAAGTTACGAGCACACACCCTCAATACCCAAGTAACTTACTAAAAGCTGTACAAGAATACAATGCCCGATATGTATTAAAATAAATTATTTTTTCTTTCAGTATTGATATGGACTGATATTATATTTATTTACCATATTTCGTTACATAAAGTGAAAAAATTAAAAATTCATCACATTTTTTTGAAAAATTTTATTTTTAACCCATAAAAAACACTTTTCTCAAAAACGACTCGGGGGATTTGGCTCCAAAAATTTTTGCGCACTATTTTTGAGCCCCTCAATCAAATCCAAAAAAAAATTGGATGTGCTATGACCATGCATTTAAAGTTGGTTCAGGCACACCGTGCAAAGCTTCCTCTATGAGGATGCAAAAATGCTTATATTTAAAATATTTTCAAATTTATTTGTATCGGTAGATAGATTTTCATTCTTTATTCTTCTAAAAGACTTTTTTCTAGTTCTAGTGTATTCTTTTCAAAGTAGATCCCTGAATTATTCAAAGTATTTTCCTAAATAAGCTTGAAACAAATTATTTGAAAAAAAAAATTAATATTTGAAAAAAAAGTTTAATTATTTACAAGAATAACATAATCAAGGTAGCCGTTTTAATCGACGAAAACATTCCTGGCTATTTCCCGGGTTTTTCCAGGTTCACAAAAACATTTTTCCATTGCAAGGAATTAAAACTGAACTGCAAATTAGAGCTCTTAGTGTGGAACTCTTCTGAATTTTAAACTTTAAATATTCAAGCTTAACAAAATATTGATTTAGAATTTTTTTATTTAACAGTCCAATAATTTATATGTATAAAATGAAAGCCGATTTTTAATGCTTGAAATTGTAGAATAAATCAATGAATTTGTCAATTTTACACAAAACATGCACAGAAAAAACGAAATGTAATCTGTACATCGATTTCAGAGTAATCTTTACCTGCAACAAAAATTAACTTCACATGTTAAGATTTACCCACCACATAGGAAATGGTTACCATGTCAACTCTATTAAATCTTGTTTTGTTTCGATGCAAAAAAATTTAACTTTATCAACTTGAACATTACCCGCAACAAAAATTCACTTCTGTTTTTTCTGTGTGGTTTTGACATATTTTTAAACATTTTCTTTTAATTTAAAAACAAATCATTTCGAATTTTCCCACGAGTCTTCAGGAAATAGTGATATTATCTTAAATCCTTTCAAAAATCCTTGAAAAGCTTCAAAATTTCATTTCGAAATTTTTGTCAAAATATAAATATTGTTTCAATTTTTTTTAAATATAAAAAAAATTTAATAATTTTGAAAATTTCTCAAAACTCTAAAATATGTTTTAAAATGATTTGAATTTTTCCTAATTTTTTATTTATCCTGCAAAATGAAATAACTTTCTGAAAATCTTCCAGATTGTTGTTTGGCAATTTTGGAAATCTTATGAAATGTTGTGAAATTTTTTAAAAATCGACGCCTCCATTCAATATGAGTCTATCTGCTGGCAGCGCCGTGTATGAAACTATGCGTTGTGTATAAGCATAGGGAATAGTCTCATACAGAGCGCTGTCAGCACATAGACTCATATTGAATGGAGGTGTCGAAATATTCTCTTAAAATTAATTTTTAAAAATAGAAATCATTTCAAATTTTCCTATGAATCTTAAAAAAAACTTTCTATTCTCTTGAAAACACTCAAAATTCTTGAGAATCTTCTAAATTTTGTTTCGAACTCTTCAAAAATCTAAATTAGAAATCGATTTTTTTTTAATTAATCAATCTTCAATTTTTATTTATAATGCATAGTGTTGATTTTTTTCCTTTCACACCTTTCAAAACTTTAAAATTTGAAAGTAATAGCCAATTTGAAATGGAAACATTCCAAATTGTATAGTTTCTAATTTAAATTTTATTATTACTATACCATTAAGCCATTTCCCTTTCGGGGTAGGCGTGACTTGCTCGGTTGGAAAATAGTAGTGTGTAGATGGGTATATAGGTATAAGGAAGATAGTTATATGGGTGTAAGGTGTAGATATTTTAGATTGATCTAGAATTCTCGTTTTATTTATTTAAATGACACGATCCAGACAATTCCAGACAATGACTGACCCAGGTTGACTGTCCCCTGATGATGACTTTATTACAGACAATTTTATCACACTTTTTTTCGTATGTACCGTTTTTTTACTCAAAATATTCGTACAGTGATTGACTTTTGAAAATTTTTTTGTTCATCAGCAAGCTCCACCCTTTGAGGCGTGCTTATCATATTTCTGTCTCTCTCGCACACTCAACAGAGAACTCCCACGGGTTACTGGCTCTCATTTTTCCGACCAGATGACTGGACTAATTGGAATTTATTTAAATACAAGTTCATACATTTTTCATATTTTTGAAACCTCGTAGATCCATGTTTTCTGATGCGCTGATCGCGAATATGGCCATGAAAATACCCGCAAAATTCATTGTCATAAACGACGTGTGCCAATAATTTTTCAATTTTTACGTCGTTTTTCCTTTAATCGTAAAAAATGCTAACGAAATATCAAAAATTCAAATTTTGAGTCTAAACCATACTAGTAAGAAAATAAGTCAGAAGAACGAATTTTTGCTGGTTTTGAAAAGGCATTCAAGCCTGCCCTTAACCATTTTTTGTTAGGACCTCTCTAATTCTAAAAGTGAACTTTTCCTAATTACTAGTGAAATTCTACTATTTTGATTAGAGAAAAGTGTGCAACTAAAGATTAGTAGAAAATTACAAATTCGAATCGTCGACGTATTTCATAATTCGAAAGTGGAAAACTACTTATTGCTTACAAGGGGGGTTAGGTTGGTGTCCGACGCCGATTTTTTTGTAACTTTGCAGGTGAAAAGAGGATCCCAGACTATAAAAAAAAAAATTAATTTTTTGGGCAATCGTTCATATTTAGGGGTGGAAATCACCCCTTCTATATTTTTGATACTTTTACTGTTTTAAGAGGTATCATTGTTTTTTCTTTCTTATTTTTGCACAAAATTGTTCTAATTGATTCTATATTATAATATTATCTTGAGTTTTAAAAATACTTACCCCCTAGAGTATGATAATTCAAAAAATCTACCCCTATAGGATGCTTCGCCGTATGACACATAGTTTAAGATTTTGGACTTTGTTGCTGCAAACATCTAGTTTTTATAATTAATTCTATTAAGAATTATCAGTCTTATTCGAAATAACTTCTAAATTATGTGCCATCCACCCCTTTAGTATTATCAATAAATAAAAACTTTAGTTATTAATTTGACATTTTTGTAAGTAATGATTTAAAATATTTAGTTTGGACAATCAATAATAATATAACTAATTATTTGTTAACGATGGCACATGTTCTGATATTAATAAACCCTTGTTATGTGAAAACTACCCCTCAAAAACTTTTTATGTTTTGTTTAGCAGGCGATTTTAATGACAATACATATATAACAGAACTGTTTAAAGAATTTTTATTTAGGTTCAGGTACGTACATATTTCCATTGAAAATTGTACACACATACACGTACCCTTTCGCATATCGTCCCTCTAACCCTTTTTGCTCAAGGCTTTCGACTTACAATATATCTTCTACGAAATAAAAAATAAAATAAAATAATTCTAATTTTAATCTAAAATTGTTTTAAATAACGCAAGATTAGTTAAAAAGAAACAATATCATTCGATTTTTAAGGCACGAAGTTTTCACAGTAATGATATTCTTCGAAGATGTGTTTTAGGCACAACCTCTTCTTGCACCATGCACATGTTATTACTGCAACATCACCGCAAATATCACAAAAAGGTTCAATATCTTCCTTGAAACAAAAGTCTACAGGGTTATCAAAATGTGGAGGTCTATTTTCTGTATATCCGCTTTTCTACCAAGAATATTTGAATACGTTAATAAATCTAGGTGAAGACAATTGATTATGTTTGAGGGACTGTAATTTTATAATGTTATTTCTAATATGCAAGTTAATATCAGACCTCAAAAGAATAGAAGTGTCAGAGATTTTTCGTACGAAATTCTTCCAGATCCTAAACCCAAACACATCCAAGGGCTGAATTTTCCCAGTTGTGCCTTTTGGAATAGTTTTCAGTAAAAGGGTTTTACCTTCCGGTATGAAGCCACATTTGCAGTAATTCTGAAGAATGTTTACCGGATTTAGAGGCTTGCAAATAAATATTGTTTGCCTGAAAAAGCCCTTGGCTTGGCTTACTCTTGGTCCAAATTCTCCGGATGGTTCCTTTAAAACTACAAAAAGGGGTGAAAGTAATCTTCCATCGGCAGATATGGTTGGCCGAATCGTATAGCTATGCGTGGTGGAGGAAACCGATTGAACAACATTTTCCATAGTTTTTGTTCCTTTAAAGCTCAAAGTTCTTCCACTGTGTAATTCTAAATTAAAGCCACTTTGATCGGAATTGAAAATTTTGCTTTCCCCATACCTCAGAATTTATGATTTTACATTGTTTTAAAAAAAATCACATTCTTGTTCTGTATCTCTAGTGTCATGTAAAGATGATATAGATATAAATTTTGTGATTTTTCGCGAAACAACGTTATGCATTTTCTTGAATTTCCATACCCACCAACGTGATGCTTTAAACCATGGCATGTCCAATTCATGCTTCTTTTGTAAAGCCCATCTTCGAAGATCTATATCGTGAACTGTCATCTTTGAATCAATAGCCTCCTTCAAATTGTCGAAAGTGTATTTTGCAACGTTGTATAGCTTATCTTCTCGGTCACCACCACTGTTGACTTGTTCTTGCCATCTTCTTAATTGTCGCTCTGAACGAAGCTTCTTGAATCTTTGATGAACGGTTGTAAAAGATAACCGTTTTTTCTTTCCAGAATTCCAAAAGTCAACAGCTTCTTTTTTATAGTTGAAATTAACTCTCTCCTCTTGACATAAACAACTAGGAACTTCACCATAATCCTTTTCTTCTTCTTGTTCTTCATCTTCAATCGGTTGTATGTCAATTTGACTATCCTCATGAGCAAATTGTAAGTCAACTGAATTTTCAATAATAAATGAGGAATCAAACACATTTTTCATTATAATATCCTCTATTACATCGTGTAGATGTACCTCCTCAGGTGTTACTTCTGAAGGCTGAATGCCAAGTTTTTCCTTATTGAACGTTATTGTCAATAACGATATTATATTTAATGGATTGATTCTCATTTTATTAGTAATACTTCGCACAATAGAAAAAGAAGCAAATGTGACTGAACAAATGTTCTTTTCTTTCGCTTTATATACATGCCTGATAATGGCTTCTATACATTCCTGATAATTTTATATTTGTACAGTTTTATTTGAAATGCCAAAATGATAATATTTTTATCATATCAGACACCCAACTTGTAAACAGTCAATATTTTGTCAGTTAGGTTGTTTTTACGTATGCCATACGGCCTCATTTAGATAATAATAACGACAATTTATCTTATTATTAAAAAATCATCCAATTTTAATATTGTCGTTATTATTGTCTGAATGAGACCGTATGACATACATAAAAACAAACTAATTGACAATTATTCATTTGACGGTCTAAATAATAAGTTGTGTCTCACAAAAATTCTGAAGGCAATATTTTGTTTGTTTTTTCGATTTATTTTTTATTTCGTAGAAGATATATTGTAAGTCGAAAGCCTTGAGCAATAAGAGTTAGAGGGACGATATGCGAAAGGGTACGTGTATGTGTGTACAATTTTCAATGGAAATATGTACGTACCTGAACCTAAATAAAAATTCTTTAAACAGTTCTGTTATATATGTATTGTCATTAAAATCGCCTGCTAAACAAAACATAAAAAGTTTTTGAGGGGTAGTTTTCACATAACAAGGGGTTATTAATATAAGAACATGTGCCATCGTTAACAAATAATTATTTATATTATTATTGATTGTCCAAACTAAATATTTTAATTCATTACTTACAAAAATGTCATATTAATAACTAAATTTTTTATTTATTGATAATACTAAAGGGGCGGATGGCACATAATTTAGGGATTATTTATAATAAGACTGATAATTCTTAATAAAATTAATTATCAAAACTAGATGTTTGCAGCAACAAAGTCCAAAATCTTAAACTATGTGTCATATGGCGAAGCATCCTATAGGGGTAGATTTTTTGAATTATCATACTCTAGGGGGTAAGTATTTTTAAAACTCAAGATAATATTATAATATAGAATCAATTAGAATAATTTTGTGCAAAAACAAGAAAGAAAAAACAACGATGCCTCTTAAAAGAGTAAAAGTATCAAAAATATAGAAGGGGTGATTTCCACCCCTAAATATGAACGATTGCCCAAAAAATTAATTTTTTTTTATAGTCTGGGATCCTCTTTTCATCTGCAAAGTTAAAAAAAATCGGCGTCGGACACCAACCTAACCCCCCTTGTTAGTAGAAATATGTGAATTTATTTTGGGCTGTGACATTTATAATAGACGTACTCTGTATGAATAAAAAGAAGACCCTTTTTGAAAAATCGGCTCGCATGAAGTTTCTACTAATTACTTAGTGAAAATATATCAAGTTATATTCAAAGTTGTATATATTGATTAAAATAAGTTTATAGAAATGGGAAACGTGAAAAATATGAATTTTCAATAAAAGAAACGCTATTCTGTGACATTTTTAATGTTATTGAAACAATAACGCAACTTGTGAGCAAGCTGCGTCACCTCCGTCAACATAATACATATCTATATCAGTGATGGAGGGTTCCTGCATTCCCCTCAAGTATCCTAGCGACCGGGATTATTAATGGGACTGCCGCCGCCTGTGAAATAATTATTAGCATTTATTACTATATCTTAGAAAAATATAGCGAATACTAAAGCAAAGTATTTTTTCACTCTCAGAGAGTGATTTCTTATTCCTTGAGTATAACAATTCTAATCTCCATCTCTTTAAGAGTGGCTTAAATGAAAAAAAAATCTATGTTTTGAGGCGACACTATCTACAAAGCTTCCATTTAGTGAAAAAACATGTGCGACTTTTTCTTACATTTTTTTAACAAAGGACCGTAAAAATCGACTTTCATATCGTAAAAAAAAAATTTTATTTTTGTTTAAAATTCGTAGAAAGTCTCCAGAATAGTTAAAGAATGAATAAATACAAAACACTGAAAAGCTACACACTGAAATTTGAAAAAACACCTCTTCATGATCAGAAAATCAATTCTCGAGCTCCCGAAAGTTTATTATGAAACAATAAAAATTTTGTTATCCCGTTCAAAATTTGTTATTATTAGATTATTAACATTATTTTATATAAATGCAAATATTTCCATGTGTGATTAATCACATACTTACCAGTGCCACAAAGTTTATCGCAATCAGAAATGCAGCCATGGCAGTTTCCATTGGAAGGAATAGGTTTGACTTCGGCGGGATATTATCTTTTTTTTAAATAGGTTAATGACCTCAATAGGTGGACTCCCTCAACCAGTGGGCCTCTTCCTAAAATTTTCGCCTGAGTATATGAAATGAGAAAATTAAAAATATTAAACTTGTTTCTTATACTTTCGTGGATCGGACTCAAACTTGTGCAAAATATATTCCTATTGGACGGTGGTGTATCAAGACAAAATTTTATCATTTAGACCAATTTTAACAAGGGAAAGGCGTTGAAATTTTTGGATTTTGTGTGGGCAGGCTCTTTTTCAGATGCATTTAATCATTTCTGCAATGCATTTTAGTTTGTCCACAATCACATTTTATACAGCTCAAGTGGCGTGAGTGGCTCACTATTGATGCGTTTATCCCATCAGATATTTTAAAGTTCAGAAATTTTCAATTAAGTCTTGACTGAACTATATCAGATTTATTTGTGTATTTTATAAATATCACTTACCTAGTAGTAGCAACGAGAATATAACTGCTCGACTCATGATGTAGAATTTAAAAACTTGAACACAACTTTTCTGGATCTGAATATTCAGACAATGATGAGAAAGCTCATTGAAACTGTCGTATTTATACCCCGCAAGGTAAACGTAATACAGTACCCTCCTACCTGTCAAACTACCACTTCTCACGACTCCCCCTACTCGCTTTGATCCCACTACCGACTTTTCAATACACATTGTTTAATGTCGAAACACTCACTTGCCTATCCAGAGTTTTCATTAACAAAAGTACACATTGGCTTTTGAAATATATTCGATTTTCTCAACCAATCTGATATGAAGATAAAGAGCAAGGGGGTGAAGATTTTTGATGTCGTGGGGGAACTCACCCAACGCCCATCCCAATCCCAGCCTTTCGCGATAGGTGGGAGAGCGAACATATTTTCAAAGTTTCATACGATACAGCATGCCAATTCCATTTTCAAGTTATACAGACGAAGCGATTTCTCACTTTATTTGCACGAAATTTATACAATTTATGGACAAAAGGAGATTTTTGTTGGATCAATGAAAGTTAATAAATAATTTGTTATTTTATTAATAAACGATATAAACAATTATCCATATCAGGTATTCTTCATGGAATAAATCAGTTTTTGTTCTACAGAATCGATCATATATTACTTGAAAATAAAACCGAAATATCATATCCGGTCATCCAATAAAAATGGATGATGGTTTGAACAAGCTTAATTAAAATATGTAGTCTTTGGATATTTCTGGACGTACACACCTTTTTTTCGACGCAATTAACTTTGTATCGAATTACCAGCCAATTATTTAGAAATTACTTTTTGCGATGCATTGATAATATTTGATAATTTGTTAAGGAAACTTTATTAACAAATTCATTAATTGGCTATTTCTGAACATTTGACGGGCTGAGAGTAAAAGCGGTGCCAAATAAGTTGCAGAAGAGAAGCGGTTTCAGTTTTCGTGTCAACGCAAGGAAGACTTGAAAAAAGTATGGGAGTGGAAACGGAATGATTGAGCGTCAGAGTAGAAGCGAAAAGAAAAAAATTCCGCGGGGAAAAACGGTTTTGGACTTCAACCCGCTTTGGCTCCCAGTCTGAACTCAAGCCGCTTTTACCCACAGTCCCAACCCATCCAGAACATGGGAATTTTCGGCCCCCACCACTTTCCCATCTGGGAGCGACACATGCAAACGTAGCGTGTCGGCGAGTCAACTCTGTTACATGCTGTGTAGACCAGCTTCGTGTAAAGCCGAAAGTGCACGAGCAGGAACCCGTGGCTCGGGCCGAGCTCGCTCGAGTCGGGCTTCGGAGTCGCTCGACTTCACGATTCGGTTTCGTTGGCTTGTTGGCTATTAAGAGGTTTGGGTTGATTTTTGTTTTCAAAAATTCACACCTAAACGAAAGACTTCAAATACATGTAATGAAGTCTTGAAATATTTAATGATTATGTCTTACAGGAATGTATATGGGATTTTAAGGTTAGGTTAATAATATCCATCACTTTCAAGTGGTTTCATTTTTTATTATTTACGTTTTATTTTTCAATCGATTTTAAATATTGCAAAGTTAGAATGATAATAAATAATTATTATTTTCAATTTATTGAATTAATCAACATTTTCACTATGTACTTACCTCTGATAATTACCTTTCTTTTCATGCTATTTTAGGCTATAATCACAATTTAGTGGATTTTAAGAGAAAAAGCCGAAAAATTATTAACTTGACCTCATATGCTTTCCTTATATACAAAAACTATATAAAACCTTCAATGTTTTAAAATATTTATCTCAACATTACAAAATTTATTTTTTACACTTTTATTTTAATTGTGAAATAATTGTAATTGGAAATTAATTGTGAATAATATTGTAAAATAAATTTAACAAAATTTATTTTATAAATAAATATCTCATGATTTTTTACGGACAAAACAATTTTATAGGTAAGTCGTTGTAGTATTTTAATAACTAATGAACATGTTTTCAGAATATTTTTCGTTGATTCTGCTCTCATAGGTTCAAACATGGTACAAAAAACCATCGTGAAATTTCAAATGAAAACTGTATTCTGTATAAATTAATTTTGAAAATGAAAAATATTAATACCTTTTATAAATATTCTTAAATTTTATTTGAATATAATACACATTCATTTTTATTTCAAAAATTCTTGTAAATAGTTGGTCATTTTTTTATTTTATGACATCTTTGTACCATGTTTGACCTAAGGGAATAGATTTCAGAAATGAAATTATAAAAATATCTCAATTAGTTAGTGTTTGGTTGATAATTATATTTTCTGTTGAAATTTTTATTTCACATATCTGAAATGTTGAAAATTTTGTGAAATTTGGTCAAGAATCCTATATGAAAATTATATTTATATATAAGCTTAAAATGAGCAGAAAAAAAAAGTTAAAAAATAAACAGTTATTCGAAATTTTTATTTTGCACACAAAAATATTTTTCACTTTAAATTATAATTTTGTTGGAATTTTTCTTTTTTCTTCATTAAAAAATTTTTTTATTCTAAAATTTATTTATTTGGTTGAAATTTAATTCTTTGAAGGTTGATTTCAACTGTTTTTAAATAAAAATTAGAATTTTTTCATTGAACAAGCATTCACAACATTTTTCGTTGAAAATTCAGCTTTTTTGGTTGAAAATTCAACTGTTTAGTTCAAACTTATATTTTTTGTTGAAATTTTGGTTGACATACAGAAATATTCAAAAATCTTGGAAAATTTTCTTAAGAATCTCAGGAAAATTATATTTTCCCTACAACCTTAAAAATAAATAACTTAAAGAATAAATAGTTATTCGAAATTTTTATTTTGTATTACAAATTATTTTATGCCTCTAATTATAATTTGGTTGTAATTTTCCTTTTTTCTTGACTAAGAATCGTTTTTACTTGAAAATTTATTTTTTTAAAGGTAAATTCAACCGTTTTTTATTAAAAATAATTTTTTTTTATTGAAATAGCAACTATCACATTTTTCGTTGAGAATTAACCTTTTTTGCCTAAAAATTAAACTATTACCTTTAAAATGTTTTTTTGTTTTGTTCAAATTTTAATTTGAAATACCTGAAATCTTAGAAAATATTTCGAAATTTTTGTCAATAATCTTAGAAAACTCATATTTATATTTATTCTGACAATTTTATTTTCATTCTAAAATAATTTTAATTTGAAATTAATTGTAAATAATTGTAAAATAAATTAAATGAAATTTATTTTATAAAGAAATATCCCATGATTCTAAAAAGACAAAACAATTTTGAAGGTAATTCTTTGTAGTATTGTAATAACTAATGAACATATTTTTAGAATATTTTTCCGTGATTCTGCCCTAGGGTCAAACATGGTAAAAAAACCGTCGTAGAATTTTAAATAAAAACTGTACTCTGTATACATTAATTTTAAAAATTTTAATATTTTTTATAAATATTCCTAAATTTTATTTAAATATGATACACATTGATTTTTATTTGAAAAATTATGGTAAATAGTTGGTCATTCTTTAAATTTTACGACATTTTTGTACCATTTTTGACCTTAGAGAATAGATTTCAGGAATGACATTATGAAAATATCTTCATTAGTTAGTAAAATACTATGAAGACCTGCCTTTCAAATGATTTTTGCTAAACATGAATAAAATTCAAATACACTCAGAAAATGAAATTAAGAAAGGTCAGAAATTCATGCAGTTGTTTTTTAGAAAATCCCACACTCATTTCCACACCACCATTAAAAACAAATTATAATTTAAGGCAAAACATAATTTTTAATACAGAATAAAAATTTGGAATAACTATTTATTCTTTAAGTTATTTATTTTTGAGGTTATAGGTATAAATATAATTTTCTTAAGATTCTTAAGAAAATTTTCAATGAATTTTGAATATTTCTGTATGTCAATCAAAATTCCAACAAAAAATATGAGTTTTAGCTAAACAGTTCAATTTTCAACCAAAAAAGATGAATTTTCAACGAAAGATGTAACAATTGCTATTTTAATGAACCAAATGAATAAATTTTCAAATCACAAAATTTTTTAATGAAGAAAATGGAAAAATTTCAACAAAATTATAATTTAAGGCGAAAAATATTTTTGTATGCAAAATAAAAATTTCGAATAACTGTTTATTTCTTAAGTAGAGTTTTTATTTGAAATTTCACGACGGTTTTTTGTACCATGTTTGACCCTATCCGGGCAGCATCGAGGAAAAATATTCTGAAAATATGTTCGTTAGTTATTCAAATACTACAAAGACTTACCTTTAAAATTGTTTTGTCCTTTAAAAATCATGAGATATTTCTTTATGAAATAAATTTTTTTTAATTTATTTTACAATTATTCAGAATTAATTTCTAATTACAATTATTTCAAAATTAAAATAAAATTGTAAAAACTAAATTTTGTAATGTTGAGATAAATATTTTAAGACATTGAAGGTCTTATAAAGTTTTTATATATTAAGAAAGCATATGAGTTCAAAGTAATAATTTTTCGGCTTTTTCTCTTAAAATCCCAAGAATTGTGATTATAGCCTAAAATAGCATGGAAAGAAAGGTAATTATCAGAGATGAGTACACAGTAAAAATTTTGATTGATTTAATGAATTAAAAATAATAATGATTTATTATCATTTAAATTTTGCAATATTTAAAATCGATTGAAAAATAAAACATAAATAATAAAAAATGAAACCACTTGAAAGTGATAGATTTCTAAGATTTCAGATATTTTAAATTGAAATTTGAACAACAGAAAAAACATTTTCAAACGAATAGGTTAATTTTTAGGCAAAAAAGATTAATTCTCAACGAAAAATGTGATAATTGCTATTTCAATTTAAAAAAATTATTTTTAATAAAAAACGGTTCAATTTAACAATAAAAAAATGAATTTTCAACAAAATAAATAAATTTTCAAGTAAAAACTATTTTTAACCAAGAAAAAAGGAAAATTACAACCAAATTATAATTTAGGGCAAAAAATAATTTTTAATACAAAATAAAAATTTCGAATAACTATTTATTCCTTAAGTTATTTATTTTTAAGGTTGTAGGTAAAATATAATTTTCCTGAGATTCTCAAGAAAATTTTCCAAGATTTTTGAATATTTCTGTACGTCAATCAAAATTTCAACAAAAAATATAAGTTTGAACTAAAAAGTTGAATTTTCAACCAAAAAAGCTGAATTTTCAACGAAAAATGTTGTGAATGCTTGTTCAATGAATAAATTCTAATTTTTAATTAAAAACAGTTAAAATCAACCTTCAAAGAATTAAATTTCAACCAAATAAATAAATTTTCAAATAAAAAAATTTTTTAATGAAAACAAAAGAAAAATTCCAACAAAATTTTAATTTAAGGTGAAAAATATTTTTGTGTGCAAAATAAAAACTTCGAATAACTGTTTATTTTTTAACTTTTTTTTTCTGCTCATTTTAAGCTTATATATAAATATAATTTTCATATAGGATTCTTGACCAAATTTCACAAAATTTTTCAATATTTCAGATATGTGAAATAAAAATTTCGACAAAAAATATAATTATCAACCAAACACTAACTAATTGAGATATTTTTATAATTTCATTCCTGAAATCTATTCCCTTAGGTCAAACATGGTACAAAAATGTCGTAAAATAAAAAAAATGACCAACTATTTACAAGAATTTTTGAAATAAAAATGAATGTGTATTATATTCAAATAAAATTTAAGAATATTTATAAAAGGTATTAATATTTTTCATTTTCAAAATTAATTTATACAGAGTACAGTTTTCATTTGAAATTTCACGATGGTTTTTTGTACCATGTTTGAACCTATGAGGGCAGAATCAACGAAAAATATTCTGAAAACATGTTCATTAGTTATTAAAATACTACAAAGACTTACCTTTAAAATGGTTTTGTCCGTAAAAAATCATGAGATATTTATTTATAAAATAAATTTTGTTAAATTTATTTTACAATATTATTCACAATTAATTTCCAATTACAATTATTTCACAATTAAAATAAAAGTGTAAAAAATAAATTTTGTAATGTTGAGATAAATATTTTAAAACATTGAAGGTTTTATATAGTTTTTGTATATAAGGAAAGCATATGAGGTCAAGTTAATAATTTTTCGGCTTTTTCTCTTAAAATCCACTAAATTGTGATTATAGCCTAAAATAGCATGAAAAGAAAGGTAATTATCAGAGGCCGAAAAATCGCACGTTCTGAAGCCTCTGTCTGGAGATACTGTTTCCACGAGACTACAGGGAAAAACGGCTTGAGTTTCAGCCGCGAGGAGAAACGGTTTAGGCGTCTAAGCCGTTTCTGCCCTTAACGTATTTCAATCCGCTTTCCCTCTGGCGCTCATTCAAACCGTTGTTACGCTGAAGCTTTTCAAATTCGCTTTCGCTCCTCTACTAATTCTACACCGCTTTTACTCTCGGCCCGTCATTTAAGCTTTGCTAGTAGTCGTGCGCGCGCCAAGGCGCGCGCCTACTAATTTCTGTTATGAAAAAGAATAAACCAAATACTTATTTTTTCTATGTTATTTATATTCAATTAATGTTACAAAATATTCGTAAAAAATAATTAGAAGGCACTACAGGATGATGTTGAAGCTAAAGGAGTAATGGATTTCTCATAATTTATTTGTAGGTAAATTCTGTCACCGTTATCATCTTGAAAAAATTGTGAATATAATTATAATTCAATTTAATATAATCGGCTCTTAAATTTGTTTAACACTTAACTTATTTATAAATTATATTGGCGTACTACATTTTTTATTTTATAAATTAAAAGAAATGTTATTCATAAAATAAATTGTGAATTATTCGTTTTAACATGTATATGAGCATATCAATTTCAAATTGATAAATACTGCGAATAATATTAATTTTCATTATTATATAAGCTTTACAAAGTTAAAAAAAATGAATGATACATAGAATAGTGGCAGTAATTACCAATCTTTCAGTTTTCAAGAAATATGATAACAAATTTTTAAATTGTCTATTTGCTCCGCAATTATTGCTGTTTATACTCTATAGTAATCCATTCGCCACTAATATTTTATTATGCATTGAGAGATGTGGTGAATTTTTTTCATGAAAAATTAATTTTTTAATTTTTATCATAAATGATGCACGTTATTACGAAAAAGTAAAATGTATTTTAGTATAACTTTTTTATACATGAGCATTTTTGTGTGAACATTTTTATCGTATCTGTTGTTTACGTCAAAATGATTAAATTCTTTTATTATAAGAAGAAAATTATCCTGTCGATAGAACTTTCCAGGCCTTTATAAACGTTACAGTATCTTTCTTATTAAAAGCTAAATTAAACAAAAACTTTTCCAACAATATATTTTTTTTCCTTCTGCGAAAATCTGTCAATTTTTTATTCTTCAAAAAATCTATAGTGGTTGATAAATTCGTGTTTTTAATTGGAAAATAGTGTCTTTTTTTTCAAAATAGCTGCAAAACAGCGTCATCGCTTGAAAAAAGTGTCAAATAGTGTCAATAGTGAAAAAAAAGCAGAGAAATTGCCCTACAAAAAACGTCGGATTGAAAATTATTCGAAAGTATTGTATTTTGAATGCGAAGTTGTCTAAAAGCAGATGTCCAGAGAATATCTCGGGAGTGCGCAGCAATAATTTTTAATTCGACATTTTTTGCAGCAAGACTCATTTCTAATCCAAAAAGTGACTTAAAGTAAATATGTGCATCAATAGTGTGACTGATATTCTTTTGGATTTGAAAGCATTTCTAAAAATTCAGTTCATAAAACTTCAAAGAATTAAAGTTAAAATTTAAAACATGGAAATAAATTGGAAAAAATTTAAAACTCCAAAAAATGTAATTGATTTTAGTAATTTTAAAATGATTTTGGAAAAATACAAGGGAATTCAAAAGAATTTTATTGAATGTTGAAGAATTCAAAATGAGGTTAAAACACTTCAAGACGAATTAAACACAAACTGAAAAAAATATCCATTGAACAGAATAGAATTATTGATTTAATTCAAAAGAATTCAGGTAAATCAACAAACTTCGAAAGACATAATAAAATAATTCTGAATGAATGAGTAACAATTCGGGGTGAATTCAACTTAATTGCAAAACATATTTGAAAATCTCTACAAATCTGTGAAAACCTAAAAAACCCCTCACTTCTTATTAATGAATTTCTTAAAGTACAGTGAAATATTATAAAATCCCGTGAAATTATATGAAATTTTAAAGTATTTTCTTGAATCCTGGAAAATTTTTGAAAATACCTTGGGAGCTTTTAAAATCCATTAAAATCATTGAAATCTTCGGAAATCGCATAAAATTCATTTAAATATTCTAAAATATATTGAAACCTCGCAAGTCCTATGAAATAGTTTCATATATTCCAAAGTTGTAAACAAATTCTTTAAACTCTCAGAAAAATTTGTTCATTCCTCTTAAAGTCATTCAAAGCCTTTAAAATTCCATTAAAAATTAATAATATCTTGAAAGTGCATTAAATTCTTTAAAAATAGTTTATAATATTTTAAATCATTTCAAATCCTATTAGGTTACCGAAATAAATTCAAAATTGCTTGAAATCTTTTGATATACCCTAAAACCTGGCATATGTCCTATTAAATCGATCTATATTCTCGAAATTTTAGAAAACTCTTCGATACAATACCCCATGCAAATTTTGTTAAATCTCTTGAAAATGCTTTAGAATCTTTTTAAATACTCTAAAATATTTCAAATCCTCTGAAACCAATTGTACATTCCGTAGAATCTTTTGAAATACTGTTAAAGTTATCAAATCCTTTCAAACCTTTGGAAATCAATTGAAATATTTTAAAGCTCTTGAAAATGCTTTAGATCTTCTAAAATACCATAAAATAATTCAAATCCTATGAGTAACATTAAATTACTGAAATCAATTCAAAAATTCATACGATCTTTCAAAATACCCTAAGATATTTAAAATCCTTCACAATATTTTAGAACTCCTTGAAATTTTTTTAACTCTTCAAAATCCCTTGCAATTTTTAAAAGCACCATAAATTATTTCCAATCCTTTGAAACTCTTTCAAATTATTGAAATCCTTTAAATCTTTAAAAATCACTTGAAACTTTTTAAAGCTTACGAAAATGTCTTGACATCTTTTAAAATACTCTTAAAGTTCTCAAATCCTTTACCATTTTTTTAAATTCCTCAAAATTATTGAAATCTCTTGGAAATGCTTTGGAGTCTGTTAAAATATCCTAAAATATTTCAACCCCTTTAAAATCTGTTGGCATTCATTGAAATTATTGACATCTCTTTCAAATGCTTTGGATTCTTTTCAAATACCCTAAAATATTCCCAGTCTTTTAAAATTCCTTCAAATTATCAAAACAAAGAAAAAATTCCTTGGAATCTTTTAAATTACTCCAGAATATTGCAAATCCTCTGAAATCAATTAAAGTACTAAAATCAAATGAAAAATCCTTGGAGTCTTCAAGAAACCTCTAAAAGTTTCCAAATTCTTTACATATTTTTGAAATTCCTTCAAATTGTTTAAATCTCTTGGAAATACCTTGGATTCTTTTGAAATACCCTAAAATATTCCCAATCTTGAAAAATTCCTTAAAAAATCCTTTCGAATCAATTAAATTACTAAAGTCGGTTGAAAATTCCTTGAAATCTGTTAAAATATCCTAAAATATTTCAAACCCTTTAAAATCTATTGGCATTCATTGAAATTATTGACATCTCTTTCAAATGCTTTGGATTCTTTTCAAATGCCTTAAAATATTCCCAGTCTTTTTTTAAATTCCTTCAAATTATCAAAATAAATAACAAATTCTTCGGAATCTACTGAAATTGTTTGAAATGTTTTCCCACAATATATCTATTTTAAATCTTTTAGAATCAATTGAAATTTTTTAAATCCTCTGAAATCCTATAAAGTTAGTGAAATCCATTAAAAATTCTTTAAAATATTTTATAATAAGTCAAAATATTCCAAATTCTTTGAAATCTTTTGAAATTCCTTGCAATTGTTTGAAGATCTTGAAAATTCCTTTTGGATAAAAAAAATACCTTATAGTCTTTGAACTTATTCTTTAAAATCCCTTCAAATTATCAAAATCAATTTCTTAAAGTATCGGTGTTTTTTTAATCGCAGTGCTCATTGAGAGCTTAAAAATTCTTAATTTGAACATCTTCTTAAATTATAAAATTTTTCATCTGTAAACATACGCAGATCTCTGACATACTTCTATTCAAACCGAAAAAAAATAATTATTGGAATGTGTCACTATAAGGAAATGGAGATTTCAATCCTATAGGGAAAGTAGAACTGAAACGTACACGAGTTTCACAAATGATATTTAATATGATAAATATAATTAAATCATGATAGAAATCACAGTTACAGAGCGTAAAAATGATTAATTTGAAAATTTCTTGTTTGCGTAAACAGTTTAAAAACAGACTACCATCACAATTGAGGTTATGGTTCATTACTTCTTTTACAGACTTTACCGTGCAACGGTTGGCAACACTGAGCCGCGCATTACCAAATACGAAAAAACACGTGACGTATTATTATCGAACTCGAACTAAGTGATCCCGAAAAGACCACCTTGACATGCGCATGCTTCGATAGAATGGCGCTTATTGGTTCTAGTTCGCGTCCTCATGGGGAATTCAAACACGGGCGCGTACTACAGCCAATCAACTATATTACAATTCAAACATGCGCATATAAAGGCGACTCAGTTAGCATCACTGATTTCAAATGCAGCACCACACACAGAAACACACTACTGTTGAATATGAGCGGCCTACAGCAAGCAAACGTTACCACTGTGTTACTCTCGAAAATCGTCAGAATCGAAAACGACAATATCGTTTAGAGATTTTATATTAAGGATCATTTTAAACTTAATCAACTGTTAATTAAAATTGTTTAAAATTTTTGTAGACACTTCGATAACAATTCACTATTTGTATTGTTGTTAATAATGTTATGAAAAAATGTATACGTCTGTTGCATTCGTAACCTATGGATTGCATTTTATAATATTTCAACTTGAATAACAAAATTAGTTACATTTTTCTTATTAAATGAGCCTCAAGAGAAACAGTTTTCAAACTAAAAAACTTGGTTAATTAATTTGAATTGAGAAACAAATAAATACTTGAACATGTCCGAAATTGTTCAAAAAATTTGAAAAAAGTACGCATTTTTCTCATTTTCCCGCAAAAAATGTATTAAACTGAATGAAGGAATTTAGGCTACTATTTATACTCCTAACACTGATGAACGAAATCACAACCTGGAGAAAACACGAGAATTTAAGATGTTTCAGAGAAAGAAAATATTTCCAATTATTTAAAACCAAATGGTTCCAAATCAAAATTCGAAGTTTTTTAAGAATTTTAAAAGGTTTCAAAAGAAATAAACCTCTTTTCCTAAAACTTCAGGGCGATTTTTTAAGATTTTTCAAAATTTTACGAATAAATCTAGTAAATTTAAGAAACATTTGAAAATTCATCTCTTTTGGTACAAATGTAATCTTTTTTGGTTAAAAATGTAACTACTTGGTTAAAAATTCATCTTTTTTTGATGAATTCAACTCTTTTTGATTACAAACAAATCTTTATTATTTTGGAAATATCAACAATTACATTTTTCGTTGAGAACTCGTCATTCTTAGTTAAAAAGGTAACTATTTTGTTAAAAATTCTTGTATTTTGTTGAAGATTCATCTTTTTTTAGCAGAAAATTAATCTTTTAGGTTGAAAATTAATTTGGTTTCTTCATCGATTTAACTATTATGTCAAAGATTTATCTTTTTTGGCTGAACTAGAACATTATGCACGCTACGCGCGCAATAATTACACTTTCTATAGAAAAAAACTCGATTTATTTTCCAAAATTTTGTTGTGGATTTTACAGAAAATATTATATAATTTGAAAAGGTTCCATATGATTTACATAAGTTTCCTTATGTGATTTTTTCTTTTGAAAAATTAATTTTAAGTGAATATTTCAAAAGGCTATAAAAAATTACAAAAGAATTAGAAAATTATTAAAAATGAATCCGAAAGATTTTAAAACCATTTTAGAAATGACTCGAGTTAGTTAAAAAGATATTTCGGAATTTTGAAGAGATTAAACATATTTTAAGTCTTAAATATCTCTTAAACTACTTAATTTTTTCAACAATTCTGTAAAGTCCTCTAAACTAACAAAAAATTTCTAAATTCTTTTGCTACATGTCTGAAATCTTCAAAAATGTTTTTGAATTTTCTCGAGAAACCTTCGGAAATAAAATTTATATAATTAAGTATTCCTTCAGATCATAAATTGCCTAAACTTTTTTTTGTGTCTGAACTGAAAAATCCTTTTTGGTTGCAAATTCGAAAGACCTTAAGTTTTCATATGTTTTTTCTTGAACAATTCAGAGATTTTTTAAGCGAGTTGCAATCAAAAGAAGTGAGGCCTCGACTATGAAAAATGTTTGCAAACCGGAAAAAAGCCGAGAAATTTTTTCTACCAAAATTTATTCTATTCATTTATTTCTATAAAAAATTATGCGTGGTATAATAAAAATCGCTTCTTTGGAATTTCTCTACTTCTAACATTAATTCTTTTAATGTTACTGTATTGGTTGTTCCAATGCTTATTTTTTGTCAATCTTAATGATTCGAATGTAGAGAGTACGTGACGTCCACCTAGCTGAGATATTTACAAGTTATTGCTTAACAGTTGGAATCGACAAAAAAAAACATTTCTACAAAATAAGATAAATTTTCAAACCAAAAGGAATAAAAAATTTCATTACAATTGTTGAAATTTCAAGCAAAAGAAAATGAATTTTCAATAAAACAGTTGAATTTTTAACCAAAAAAGACGACTTTTAACAAAATACATAAATTTTCAAATAAGTAGTTACATTTCCAACCAAGACGATTGACTTTATATCAAAAACTACGAGTTTTTTAAATATAACACATGAATTTCCACGCAAATAGTTGAATTTTCGAGTAAAAAAGATAAATTTTTAAATAAATATGGAATAGTTCAATTTTTAGTTGAAAAAAATCATTTGGAACTAAAAAGAAAAAAAAATCATTTTGAACTGAAAAGAAAATAATTTTCAACCGAATAAATGAATTTGTAACTGAATTTATGAATTTTCAACTAATAAAATAAATTTTTGCACAAAGTAGTTGAGTTTCGTACAAAATTGTTGAGTTTTTCAGCAAAAAAACAACGAATTTTCACAACAAATTTTGAACCAAAAAAAGAACATTTCTACAAAAAAAGATAAATTTTCAAACAAAAAAGGAAAAAAATATTTAATTGAAATTGTTGGATTTTTCAGCTGAACATACGAATTTCCTACAAAACCTCTACATTTTCAGCAAAAAAAGGATATTTTTAACCAAAATATTTTAATTTTCAATTAGCCTTTTGAACCAAAAAAATTATCTTTCTATAAAAAACATGAACTTTCAACCAAGCCTTTCAACCAGATATGGAATAGTTGAAATTTTTAGTTAAAAGATTAATTTTTAACAAAAGGAAAAAAAACTAATTTTCACGAAAACAGTTAATTTTCAACCAAAAATTTCTAATTTTTAATTGGAAATATGTATTTTGAATAAAAAAAAAAACATTTCTACAAAAAGAGATAAATTTTCACACCAAAAAAGGAAAAAATATTCAATTAAAATTGTTTAATTTTCAAGCCAAAAAGATAAACTTTCAACAAAACAAACAAAAAAGTTAATTTTCAATCGATCACTTGAACTTGCAATCAAATAGTAAAATTCTCAGTTTAAAACAAAAAATTTTGTACAAAAAGAAAATAATTTGTACAAATTAGTACAATTTTCAATCCAATCAAG
Source organism: Andricus curvator (assembly GCA_932195095.1). Lineage (NCBI taxonomy): Eukaryota > Metazoa > Arthropoda > Insecta > Hymenoptera > Cynipidae > Andricus > Andricus curvator. The sequence goes on from CAKNYM010045283.1 coordinate 56,727, forward strand.
TCATGAATTTTAAACTAAAGTCATGGATCTTCACTAAAAAACCTGAATTTTCAGTAAAGTAGTACAACTTTCAACCAAGGAGTTAAATTTGCAAGCTAAAAAGATAAATTTTCAACAA
>CAKNYM010045284.1:0-30955 GCA_932195095.1 Andricus curvator
GCGGTAGCTCCTAGGGGTCGTGACATATATTACTGTGGAGATAGATACATATTAACTAGAGTTTTGGAAATTTTTGTGGGCTGATTATTTTTAATTTGACATTTTTTTGCCCGCTTTAGATAAAGGCAGCTGAGATTTCGTTCGTTCAATGTGACAAGGGTAGTTCCTTGGGGGTTGCGTAATATTACTGAGACATTGGGTATATTCACTAGAGTCTTGATAAGTTGTCTGGAGTAATTAATTTTGATTTGAAATTTTTTGTCGGTTTTAGTTGGAGGCAGCTGAGTTTTGATTCGTTAAGTGTAATAGGGGTAGCTCCTAGGGGTCGTGGAATATTACTGTGGAGATAGATATATTAACTAGTGTTTTGAAATTTGTCTGGGTTGATTATGTTTAATTTGAAAATTTTATGGCGGTTTTAGATAAAGGCAGCTGAGACTTGGTTCGTTAAATGTGATAGTGGTAGATCCTGGGGCTGTGTAATATTACTGTGGGGACATATATACTATCTAGAGTCTTGAACAGTTGTCTGAAGTAATTATTTTTCATTTCAAATTTTTTTAAGCTGGTTTAGTTGAATGCCGCTGAGACGGGGTTTGTTCATTACGATAGGGGTAGTTTCTAGGGGTCGTGGAATATTAGTGTGGGGATAGATATATTGACTGGCGTCTTGACAAAATTAAAAATATAATATTCAATTTGATCTAATCAGTCAGAAAGTGATCTGCACAGTCCGAAACAATTTGGGACAGTCAAGCCTTTTCACAGTTAAAATTTCAAAACAAAGACAATAGACGTTTTGTTTACATTCTTTAATACTAAAACGGCAGAAACAAAATAAAGGGTGGAACAACTTGCGAAGCACAAATTTTCCTCTTTTCAGTTATTTTATAATTTACTGAAAATAACGAAATGTCCAAAAATATCAAGCAGGCGATTTTCCATTAATTGGTGGACAGGGCAGGTTTTTTTAATGTTTAATTTTTGAAAGAGAAGCCCTTAATAGGAGAGTGTACAGGCGAGTGTACTAAAGTTGAGAAGCGCTTGAATCTGCTAACGATGCAATCGTAGACGACGTCGCGTGCTTTCTTACAAAATGGATATTTCCGCTAATTTTTAATGAATCAATCTAAAAATTTCCAGAAATATTCATCCAACAGTAAGGAACAAATGTCTCATTGGAAGTTGTTTCAACTCTAAAGATCCCTCGATACTTTTCTTTGCCGAAGCTAAGAAAACGTGCTTACCGTCAGGTCTCCATTTGCAATTAATTATTATTAAACAATTGGCATTTTTAACTTTTTCTTCATTTTGTAGGCATCGCTAGGGTATAATGCGTATATCTACCAATTTTCAAAAACTTTCAATAATATTTGTCTGAGTGGAGACAATTTATGTTTTAAAAAATAATTGAATTTGGCGAAATTTTGTCATCCCTTTTTCAATTATATTATTAAAAATATACATCGGAAAGAAAAACTTTATATAGAAAAAAAGTTCCGTCTTGTCATTCTCTACATGCTCATATTTTTTTTTAATTTAATGTTTTCAACTTTAAAATTTGGATATCATAAGACGTTTGGACAATACTTTTTCGCGTTCTCGAGCGCTCGTCGGGTTATTGCATCCGGACCCTCAATTCCGCCATTACCCTCAGGTTTTTTCTAACCTCAAAAAGCATCGTTTTTTGGGTATTTCTGCATTGAACGATACGTAAAAAAACGTGTTTTTTTCAATCTCGAGCACATATTCGGATTCAGCGGAGAAAAATGTCAAAAAGTGGCATTTATTTATTTCACTTGTTAAGGCGAATAATAATTGTTTATAGAAATGACTTTCGTTAATTTTGTAGAGAGTTTTGTAAGGAAAATTGACCTTTACAATAACTTTAGGCTAAAAAAATTGATTCCATCCACTGGAATAATAAGGCAGTAACATGAAAAAGATTAGTATAACAAAACGTTGAAAAACTTGTAATTAAACATCAGCAATACTCTTTCTCAAACACACTAGAGTTATGAAATTGAACTAATTAAACATTGAAAAATAAAAATAAAAAAATTTGCGGTTTAACAACTTGTTTATAAAAATACAAAAGAATTTTTATCTGATCGCGAGCACAGCCAAATTTCATATTCATAATTATAATTTTTCCTTGAAATAAAAACGATTTTTCAGGAAGAAAATTTTGAAATAATATAGGCATTCCGTACTTGGATGAGTATTTTGAGATTTATATTGCAGTCCGAGACTCGTTGGAAATCTTACCAAACAGCGCTTACTTTCAACACGTCCATTCTTAAATGTCGCTGTCGGCTATTGGGAACCATATTTCATTAAAGAAAAAAAATTATTCGTGTGTTTTTCAATTGAAGCAGTTCACCTCAAAGTTGTCTGCGAGTTGACTGCGAAAGCCTTCCTTGGTTCCTTGAAGGAATTCATTTATCGATGTGGCAGCAGTTTACTCAGATAACGCAACCAATTTTTTGGAGCAAATGAAGAGATTCAGCAATTATACAAATTTATAAGAACAATAGAACATGAACCCGAAATCCAAAGTCTTTTGAATACCATGTCTTGTGCACAGTGGGCAAGACCTTGCTGACATACGATCAACTAGAGAGATACGAGATTGAGGTAGAAGCAACTCTGAATTCTCGTTTGCTCACCCCGCTGACATCAAACCCAAATGATACTTAAGGCAAGATCTTAGCTGTCCAGCTAATTACCTTAAGTGGCTGGGTATTCAATAGATCTTGCCTCAAGTGGCTAGAACTCTGATATTCCCTGAAGTGACTGGAACTCTAATCTTACCTTGAGTGTCTGGAACTCAGACTGAAATTGCCTTAAGTGTCTGGACCACCACTAGATCTTGCCTTAAGTGGCTGGATCACCACTAGAACTTGCCTCAAGTGACTGGATCAACACTAGATCTTGTCTTAAGTGGCTGGATCAACACTAGATCTTGCCTTCAGTGGCTAGAACTCTAATCTTACCTTGAGTGGCTGGAACTCAGACTGATCTTGTCTTAAGTGTCTGGATCACCACTAGATCTTGCCTCAAGTGACTACAACTCTGATCTTGCCTTAAGTCGCTGCAACTCTAATCTTGCCTTAAGTGTTATGGGACTTCAGGGTTATGGAGCTTATTGGTTTTGAGGTTATGAAGTGATCGACGTATGGAATTATAAAGCCAAAACTCTCCGAGATTGAGGTTTGAAATTTGCGTATAAGGTTTTTCGTTTTTTGCTGCGTTTCGGGTTTGTAGTTTATTGGGATTTGATATTTATGAGTTTTGAGGTTATAAATTTTGAGCTTATGGGTTTTAGCGTTATAGGTTATATCGATCTCAAGGTTATTGAGCTTTGAAGGTATAGGGTTATGTGGCTCAAGGGTTGATATTGTTGGGTTTTATAGTTTCAAGCTGTTTTTTGAGGTTCGAAAAAAACGCTGACGTGATGGGCAAAACAGGTTTGGGATTCGGTTTTAGCGACCCAAAAAATATATAATCGACTTGGTCTGGTTTAAGGTACCCTCTACTCATTTTTTGTGGTCCTGTGTGAAGCATTCTTTCATATGTGTATGCTCCCTTGTAAATCTCATTTCCATACGATAGGTTCATGGTCAGAAATATCGCAGTTGTTATCGATATAAGAAATTTTCTTTGAACTGAAGAAGTTAATAGTTTCAGGTGGTTAAGATATTATAGTGAAATATTTATTAACCAATTGGGAGTTACGTCACCTTGTATTTCTTGTATTTCTTTGATGCATTTGTTTGAAAGTGCGATATCTTGGAAAGTTTTGAATCGATTTCATAAAAATTCATAGTTGTTATGTAGAATTCAGTATGCTTAATTTCTATAAAAATAAAGTTAAAAAAAATTCAAAATTTCGTTGTAAAAAACTGTCGAAAAGTTTTTTATTTTGAGTTTTTGTTTTAAGCTCGTATTTTTCTGTTATTGCTTTTTCATGCGCAAGTTATTCCTCATGATGTTATTTTTTATTTCCAAAAAACTGTATATAAAAATATGCATGATACCATAACACTCTATACAAATACAGTATATAATAAAATATACTGGAGCCAGGTTGGGTCAGTATACAATTTAAACACCAGACTTCCTTTTACCAAAAATTATGGCATAAATTATGATAAGAGTTTTAACGAATCCATTAACTTCATTTTTTTTTTTTTTTAAACTGACTCTCATAAGAAGTAAATATCTCAGGACGTGCTTGAAGTTTATAATATATGAGATAACGGCTATAGTATATGCGTTTTATATGACCCAATAAAGAAACAGAATATTCATCAGCTACATTGTTAATGAAATTCTTTATAATTGCATTGATCAGTTTTTTCTTCAATTATTCAAAATGAGGATGGTTCATTGTCTCGTATTATCCTTGGGTGTTATCCTCAATTCTATTGGTGAATATAATCATATAATTCATCTATAAATTAAAGTATATTTTTTAAGCTATATTTAGAACAGAATTTGTGCGTGTAATTCTGTATTCCGACCCAAATTTATTGTGGGAAAATCCAGAATATGCGTGTTATAAAAATGGAATTCTGAAGGTGGTCATACTGATACGGAATTGGTACGAATTTCGAAACCAGAAAGTAATTGAGGTAAAGTGGAAGCGGAAGTTTTTCCGACGTCTATAGACAACGACGACAGAAATTGTAAAGCCTGTTTTTTTTCGGGTGCAGGGGGTCTTGAAATTTAGAGATTCAGTGGAATTTGCGATAGTCAGTTTTCACACCAAACTAATACCTTCAGGATATCCACACAATGTCCGGGATGACGAGAAGACGTCTCTGGGATATTCAAATGTCTCACGCTAATTATTGTACTTTTCTATATATCCTGCGTGGAAGATTCGAATATCCCAGGAACGTCCCATAGACATCTTCGATATCTGAGGATATTCCTGGGATATCCAAATTTTCGCCTTGCAGGATATCTTGATGGGCTATCTCTGGGATATCTCTGGGTTATCACGGCACATAAATGGAATAAAATGGGATATTCGAGAATATCCTATTGCAATGCGTGAAAGCTGTTTGTTTCTCTGTGAGAAGTTTTCTATGACAAACTTCCCTCAATGCTTTTAAACTTGCCTGAAAATATTGCAACAAGTGTACACGATATCCAAACATGCGATTGTCTTTTTTAGGAAAAATATCATCCTGTGTTTCTTGTTACAGAGTTGACTTCACATTTCGAGTGTTTACCTAATGGCGACCCCATTCCTGGTGTTCCTCGTGCCATAGCTTCTGTTGCTTCTAACAGACAGTATGTTCCTGAAAGTTCTTTTCGTCCGGCAGAGACTCCTCTTCGTGTCAGGTCCAGAACTCCTCCTGCCAGATATTTTTCTCTTGAACAATCTCTCACTTCTGAAGAGCCTACCTTTCGTAACAGGTCCAGGTCTCCTCCTGCCAGGCAACCTTCTTCCAGGCATTCTTCTTTGCTTATACTTGGATTTGAACTTGATCAAATGAGATTTATTCGGCTTATTCCCTACATCAATCCGTTCCGGCGATTTGAAATTCGAAGATACACTTTTCCTGCCGGTAAATCAATTCATTTGCGCGGAAGAAGACGTAATGACTCTAGTCCTATGCCAACCGAAGAACGAAAAGTATTAACAACATCTGCTGGTGATGTCGTTGCAATACTGGATAGCAATACAGTTCTTCGTGGAATATATAATCAGAATAGAAATCGGCGGGCAGGCATAAATATGGGAAGCGGCAGAGTATTCGAATTGACACCACAATTAGTCTCAGAAACTCCATTAGGCCCCACTCGCTCAATCCCAAAGAATTTTAGAATAATAAATGTAAATGACATTGCTCCACACCATTAGATAATTTATTTTGAATGCAAGCCAAAAATATAATATTGTTTTTGTTGTTTGTTAACTCCGGTTAACATTCATTGCTCTGTATGTAGTTAACAGGATATGTATTCATTATTAAGATACAACAATGATTGCATAATATGATTCTTTTCAGCAAGCTCCACTTGGACGTCATTGTTCGTGGAAATGTTATGCATTAAAAAAATAATCTTTCAGCGTACGTCGTAAGAAAAAAAGGTCTCTCTATGAAAAATAATTATTTTTCATAGAGAGACCACTTAATAAAACCTCTCATTTGTTGACAGTTTATTATGTGCTAAATATATTTAAAAATTTTCAAGAAGTTTTGCGAATTTAGCGAGATATGATCCTGCAGCAGTATGGTTCACTAAAAACTTAATAAATTTCCAAATCACATTTATATTTTAGACTTTACACTCATTCCACTCTTCCCCTCCTCAATTTTTACAGATTTTCATTTCTCCCCTTTTTAGAAAGAATTCTCCTTTTGCCCCTGTTTTTTTAGAAACTTTCCCTTTTTCACGGTTTTCGACTTAAATGCGAACTGAATTGATAGACCGCAATAAGAAGATCCAACTATTCTTGATTCAAAATTAATTTTTTCTTGTTCAATACTTTAATATTACAGATTTGGTGAAGAATTCTTTGGTTGAAAATTTAACTATATTGTCCAAAATTAGTATTTTTTAGCTGAATTCAACTGTTTTAGATTTTAAATAGAATCTTTTTTGGTGGAAATATCAGCTCGTGAATGTTTCGTTGAGAACTAATCTTTCACATTGTAAAAAATTCATTTTTGTGGGTTAAAATTTAATTTTTTAAATACAAATTTACCTATTGCATTTTTTGTTGAAAATTCATCTTTTTTAGATGAAGAGACAACTTTTTGGTTGACTGTATTTGCTTCAGTAGGGTCCAAATCAGGCTAACACCCGGCAAGTCACGTTTGCGGAAAGTCACATTAGTGGCGAGTCACATTTATGGCGAGTGACATTTTCAATCTTGACTATTTTTTTATGTTATGTTAGTGCTTTTCCTCTTAAAGTGTTATTATTAATTAAAAATCAAATGATTCCGAAGAATACTGATAATTTGTAATAATTTACGTTATGATAATGTTTTTCTTCGGAACTTTGTATTTTTGAACAATATTCAACGGTTTGACTGCCTCGCATATTATACAAAAATAGCATGTATTAATTCTGAAGTTGAAGTATAAATTGTTATCAATTACCAAAAATATTGTCCTTGCTTTTTTTTCCTATTATTTTAGATAATAGAAAATATGAAATGCCAACATTTTGCATTAATATTAATTTTACATTTTAATTTAAAAATAGTGCCTTAACATAATACACATGAAATTCTGTTTCGATGAAGTAATAGTATTACGATCCTTTGTGTCTCTCGTATCAAATCGAAAATTATATTTAAAAATTTATCAACAATTACTTTTTATAACATTGATGCTTTATTTCAATATAAATAGAGTTTTAACAAAATGATTAATGTTGGTAGTGTGAGAGCAAAAGTCGAATAAGCCAGTTTGTATTTGAAATTTTGCTGCGTTTCCTCTCTTCTGGCACAAATTTCATTTGTGAATCAATATCCAATTCGTTAATGGACATTTCCTTGCGGTAATTAAAGTCGTTCTGTGAAATTAGAATTATCCATTACTGCATGCTAGATACATCAGTAAAACTCAATTCAAAAAAAAATTAACAAATTATGCTAGTCGAATTATATGAAATATTCATTTTTAGGGTTTCGTAACCCCAGGCAGAAACCCTTATAGTTTCGGTCGGATGTCCGTTTGTCCCACAGTGGGGTGGAATCAAAAAAGGAAGTTCAAAATGACATTTAGAACACAATTATGCAATGATTTTAGATTTTTCTTAAAGAAGATTTTTAGTATTTTTGTTTATTTAATTTGTATGTTAATACAAATAGCAAAAACAATGTCAATTTTTTCCATTTCTTTTTTTACCTCTCGGATTTTTTTTTCTTTTACTTCAAATTACTTGAATTCAATTCACAGTGGTATGAGAAGGAAAAAAATGTTAACTTGTGAAGTTCATTGTTATAAACAAATTTTATCAATAAATAATCGATCTTAGGGGTCTTCAGAAAATAGAAAATCTTTAAACTATATTTCTGCTCTAAAATTGCTTTCTTTCATCGTTTGGATGATACGTGGCGATTAACATTTAAGGCTGGATGTTATTAATTAATTCGACAAAGAAATTATATAAACAAATCTACATCGCAGACATTTATAGGCAGAAAAAAATCTTTTTATCTTCTACTGTTGTTTATTTATTTGTGTTTTCTTCTATTTTTATTTATTTCATCAACCAGATTCATACTTATTTAAGAATGAATGTGATGTTAAGTCCTTCGTGTTATATAAAGAAATTATATAAACAAATGCATATTTTACGCATTTTCAGCCCAAAAGAAACCGTTTTTTTCTAGCCTTGTAAGAATTATATTACGAATGATTTCTTTTGAAAAAATTTTGACACTTATCAATATTTCATTATCTTATAAACAAATGATTTAAACAAATGTAGATTGCACACATTTTTAGGGCGGAAAGGAGTCGTTTTTTGTTTTATTAATTTTAAAATCATATTTACAATAATATTTATGAATGAAATTTTGTTACTATTATATTATATAAACAAATTACTTAAAAAACGCACATTCTAGGCGTTTATTGGCAGAGAATCGTTCTTTCTTCTAGTCTCGTTAAAATTATATTGTGAAAGATGTTCACTGACAACATTTTATAATAAAATGGAATTCCTCAAATTCATAAACAAATTATATAAAAAATACACATTGTAGGCGTTTATATGCAGAGAGACAATTTTTTATCTGGAAGCCGTGTTGAAATTATCTTGGCAGAGTTTAAAAAAAAAACTTTTGTCAAACAATAAAATTCATGAAATGTATAAACAATTCATATAAACAAATGCACATTATAGATATTATAATTAGTAGAATAATTGAGGCGCTTTTTTATCATGTGAATACTAGCAGAAAAAGCGATTTATGTCTGCCTGAAAATGCCTAAAATTTGCATTTGTTTATATAATTTTTTTTAAATAAACAAACATTGATATGTGCCATTTTATTCAGAAAACGTCATTGTTAATATAATTCCCACAATACTGTTAGACAAAAAAACGATTTCTTTCTGTCTATAAATGTCTGCCATGTACATTTGTGTATATAATTTGTTTATAGAATTAAGTCATAACATTTGATCTTCAATGTTGATGGCCAGGTATCAACCAACAATGAAATCATGAAATTTCTTAGAGACGAATAATCTCCAATGTCGATTATTTGTTAATACAGTTTGTTTATAGCAACTAACTTTACAAGTAGACAAGTTTGTATTGACATATGAATCAAATAGAGAAAAAAATCCAAATCTCTCCTCAATCTCTGAAAAATTGAGTCCTGAATTCGAAAAAAAAAATCCAAAATCGGTGCATAAGTGAGTTCTAAATGTCATTTTGAACTTCTACTTTTTTCTCAGGTGGGAAAATGAAAACGAGGGACGTAGTGGAAGTGAAGAAAATGAGGAAAATGAGGAGAGGGGAAGTAGAAAAGTGAGGGGGAATGAGAAGAAGTAGGGAAGTATTAAGAAATGAGGGGAAAAGTAGGGGAAGTATATGGAAATGAGGAGAGGGCTATGAGGTGTGGGGAAGTATGGAAAGTGTGAAGAATGATGGTAGGGGTAGTAGGGAAATGAGGAGATTCGAAGTGGGTGAAATAATGGGTGGAGTATTCAGGTAAATGAGGGGAAATGAGAGAGGGGAAAGTAGGGGAAGTGATGGAAAATGAGGTCGGGGAAATAGGTAAAGTAAAGGGAGGGGAAGTAAAGGAAGAGGGGGGAAATACGGAGAGAAAAGTATAGGAAATTAAGGGAAATGAGGGAAAGGGAAGTGAGGGGAAGTTAAGGGTAGGAACGTGAGGGGAAGTTAAGAGTGGGAAAGTGAAGGGAAGGGAAGTAGAGGAAATATGGGGAAATTGAATGACGCTAAGTATCGAAAGTAAGGAGAAAATATAAGGAATTAGAAAGAGTGCGGGGAAGTAGGGGAAATGATTGGAAGTGTGTTAGGGTAGTGAGGAAATCGAAGGGGAGGGCTAGTAGGGTAGGGCGGGTGAGCAAGGGAGGGAAGTGATGGCTGGCGAAGGGTTGTAGGGGAAGGAGAGTGTTAGCTAAGGAAGGAAGGAGAGGGGGTAGTAGAGGAGGAAGAAGTTCGGGAAGGAAGAGAAAGCGATGGGTGAAGTGAGTGAAGGGAGAGTATGGGGAATAGGAAAGGGAAGGTATGGGTGAACAAAGTTTGAAAGGCTTAATTCAAGTTTCAAAAGACTATTACACCTTTTTTTGTAGGCGGTTGACGCCCACTTTTTTAAAAATGATTTTTGTTATATTTACCATTTTCCGAGAGCGGTTGTATCCGTCATTATATGATCGGGAAGCTTTTTTTCGATATTCAGGAGCCTCACTCGTTCCATGCAGAATCAGTGTGAAATCCCCCAGAGACCCATTATTTGTTGCCGGACCATTCTGCACAAATGAGACCTAGTATAAATTTATGCAAATGAATGCAGCTTGGTGGAGCGTAAACGGATATTGGAAAATGATACAAAGAAAATTTATTATTTTTTGGTGCCTTTCTATCTATATTGTTCACAATTAATTAGATTTCCAGTTATACGAGTTGCCTGAGGAGAAGAGGAATAATTTCACTGGTTACCTCGTCCAATATGTCGAGAGACCAAATTCCATGGGGATCCTCACCCCATGTTGCCACCGACATGAATTTCCACTTTGTGAAACCATGGGGCGATCTGTCCAGATTTCTGGGACTCAGGATTTGCACCTTCGTACCTGTATAAATTACAATCCTTTTTCTATTAGAGACATTTTTAGTATAAATACTATTCAATATTTATATTTTACACATAAAATATTTCAAAAACATATGTGCTTAAATTTGAAAACCAAATCTACCGATTGATGGTTTAAAAAATACTAGGAATTAGAGAGCAGAACAAATTCAAATTCGAGAACTTTCAATAAAACTCACAGAACATGAATGCTATTCTGATCAATTTAATTTGTTTACACATGTTTAAAAGTTCTGTATGACATTTTTTCGAATTCAATATTCGAAATTTTCGTTCTTATGAGATTTTAGCTGTTCCGTGTGATAAAAAGTAATTAAAAATATAATAACTTTATATAATCAAGGCAAAGCACTGTTGATTATTAATATTGTATCTCATTTGTTTCTTAGGCTTAAGATGGTTACAGATCAACATGTCAAAGGAATTTTTTGTTAGAGTTGAATTATTGAATAGTCTGCACGGGGCTCTCCCGGTATATATCATCAGTCACGGACGCATTTTTGTTATGCAATCAAGTGATCTGATAAGAGTAGGGTGCCTATTTTGACATACTGGGCAAAGCTTAAAGTGGGATCCGAACCACCAGAACCTTGGTAAAGGTACGTAGACAAATTTTCAGAGGTACCGGCTAAGGGATCGAACCCCGGACCTTTAACGTAAAGTCCGAGCGTCTAACCACCCGAGCCACCGAGACTTTTTTTATTTTATTTTATTTATTATTATAATTATTTCATAGTAAATCAATTTATGACTATTCGATTAGACATATATCCGAAAATGGAAACTTGAATCATAAATGAGAAAAAAATATTTCAGAAATGATAGGCATTACCTGAAGGTGCCGTCAAATGCATTTGTAGAGAACCACGATTGCTGTACCTGATGTTCGTTTCAATTTGTACGTGTTCCAAGGAAACTATGTCATCCTTCGAGTCAACATTTGCATTCACATGAAATTTTAAAATCCTCGGGATTCCGTACGCAAGCGTTAAATTATTTCTGGAAAAATATAAAAAAGTATTTATTTTTTAGGGTTCCGTAGCCCTGGGCAGAAACCCGTCCAGTTTCGGTCGGGTGTCCTTCCGACAGCGGGAAAAAAAAGTTTGTGTGGAAAAATTGCGTTTCAGCCTACACAATTAATTCGATTTCGGCGTTTTTTCTTAGAAGTAAGCTTTTTAAACTTCAAAAACTTGGGTGTGTTCGAATTTTTGATAACAATTTTCGTTAATCTTTTATTTAAAAACAAATCTGACATTTTTTTAACTCTTCATAAATACAATTTTTCTAACGATAATTGAGATGCATCGAAAAAGGTCTTGTACATATGTGTTAAGCTGTCTAGAAATAACGTACGATGTGCAAAAATATGTCAAAAAAATTGTTTATTACGTCACAAAAAATTAATGAATAGAAGTGATTTTCGGAATTGGCAATCTTAAACTCATTAAAATCCGGAGCTTTGGTATGAAATGTTAGAGAAATTAGTGTTTCATGACAATAAATGTAAAATATATGCTATTTGGTAATTGTTTAAAGAATTTTTTGAAACAAATTCACAGGTTGGATGTTTTTCAACGAATAGGCTCAATTCTTCATGGAATTAACTAAAAATTTCTTTTCGACGACTCTTTAATATGATACATTAAAAATTTACGAGAATTATTAATGATTTTAACCACTTTCATGAAAAAATTCAGAGTTTGGCTATTTTCGAACGAGTAGGCTTATTTTTTATTTACGAGTCAGCTATGCATGTCTGAATTTTTTTTACGATATCGAATATGAATGTCTTTTCAAAAACGCTTGCCATAATACATTCCAAATTAGAAACAATTATTAATTATTTGAACGAATTTCATAAACAAAACAAGTATAATAGCAGAGAATCATCGAAAATACTCGCTTAGTCGATTCTGTAACCAAACATTCAGGGTATTTTTTAAAATTAGCTAAACTCTGAATTTGTAATGAAGATTGTTTATATAATTAACAATCGTGGTCAATTTTGAATGTATCACAGCGAAAAGCCATCGAAAAGATATTCTTAGCTATTCCTAAACAGTAAACAAATATGGCTGCGAAGTACTATGAACGTATTCACTATGGGTGTATTTATTTGTGCTAATTTTATGAGCATTTTGCTTCCTCATAAGTATCAAATAGATTTGCTTCCTCATAGAGGGAGGTTTTCCCTAACAAACAAACAAACAAAAAATGATACTTTCAATATTTTTCAAGCTTATGTTTCTGTCTTTCCGAATATTTTATTTTCAGAAAATCAGAGGGCCCACCAAAATGTTAATTGATGTTTTTCTCTTAGAATAAACAACTCTTTAACCTACGGTGGTTTTATATTTCAAATTAAAACCTTATATAAAGAATGTAACTTTTTTTTAAACTTTCTGAGTATCTATTGATTAATCAATAATGGTTTTCGAAAGCTCGTCAAAAAATCAATCCACGCGTCTCGAAGACGCAAACGATATTGCATCAAATGGAGTACTGTTATATTCGCAATATAAAAAAATCTTCTTATAAACAAAGAAACTTCTCTGTTGAAAATTTAAAAAAGATATTGGTAGGTTATGTTAGATCATGAAAAGTTCATAATTTTGGCAATCGATGCGTCTCGAAGACGCGAACAAATATATTATATACATTATAGTTATTTTTCAAATATTAAAAAATTTCTCCTTATATCAACAAGATAAACAACATATTTTTTCAATTTATAAATCGGTATTTATAGATCATAAGAGGTTATAGAGGGCTCGTCAATAAGTCATTCGATGTGTCTCGAAGACGCAAACAAATATGCTAAATACAGTACTGTAGTAGTCCTAATATGAACAAAGTTTGTCTCATAAAAACAGTATACACAAATTTTGTTTAAACTTCATATATCGGTACTGGTCGGTCATAAAACGTACACCAATAGGTCAATCGTTGCGTCTCAAGGACGCGAACAAATACTACGTTCGTAATAATCTAAATTTCCAAGTATACTTTTTTGACATATTTTGATATAATTCGACCCCAGGAGCTCGAAAATGAAATTTTTAAACATCTTCTTGTGCGTGTAACTTTTTTCTGTTCACTATATCACATATCTCGAAAAGTAAAAGATCTACGATCATGAAATTTGGATGAAGTGTAGCTCCGATTGATATCCAGGTCTGATGGGATTTTGAGGTGGATCGACCATTTAGAAGTAGTTTTTCTGCGTTTAGAAATTTAAAAAGAAAAATTTTCCCTTGTTTATATAAGGAAAACTTGCTTGATATTTAAAATACAGCAATACGACATCTAGCGTATTTATTTGCGTCTCTGAGAAGCATCGATCGACCTATTGTTAAAACTTTTATGACCTACCAGTACCGATTTATGAAGTTTCAAAGAAATGGTTCATTCGGTTTATATGAAAAAAACCTTTTTGATGTTCAAAATACGACAATATTATATTCAGTGTATTTGTTCGCCTCCTTGAGACGTATTGATTGAACAATTGATAAACCTTTTATGACCCACCAGCACCTATTTATGAATTAAAAAAAAAATGTATTCTGTTTATATAAGAATTTTTTTTTGATATTTGAAATATGACAATATTACAGGTAGAGTATTTGTTCGCGTCCTTGAGACGCAACGATTGACCTATTGGTGAACCTTTCATGACCAAGCAGTACCTATTTATGAATTTAAACAAAAATGGTTAATTCTGTTTATATAAGAATTTTTTTTTGATATTTAAAAGACGAAAATATTACATGTAGAGTGTTTTTTTGCGTCCTCAAGACGCACTGATTAACCTATTGATAAACCTTTAATGAACCACCAGTTCCTATTTATGAATTAAAAAAAAAGAATAGTTCATTCTGTTTATATGAGAATTTTTTTTTTATATTTAAAATACGACAATATTACATGTAGAGTATTTGTTCCTCGTCCTTGAGACGCATCGATTGACATACTGATGAACCTTTTATGACCCACCAGTTCTTATTCATGAATTAAAAAAAAATGGTTTATTCTTTTTATATAAGAATTTTTTTTATATCTAAAATACGACAATATTACATGTAGAGTATCTGTTCGCGTCCTTGAGATGCATCGATTGGCCTATTGATAAACTTTTTATAACCCACCAGTACCTATTTATGAATTAAAAAAAAAATATTTATTCTGTTTATATAAGAATTTTTTTTATATTTAAAATACGACAATATTACATGCAGAGTATTTGTTCGCGTCCTTGAGATGCTTCGATTCACCTATTGATAAACCTTTTATGACCCACCAGTACCTATTTATGAATTTAAAAAAAAATGGTTTATTCTGTTTATATAAGAATTTTTTTTTTTTATTACAAACCTCCCTCTATGAGGAAGCAATATTACATGTAGAGTATTTGTTCACGTCCTTGAGATGCATCGATTGACATATTGATGAACCCTTTATAACCAACCAGTACCGATTTATGGCGTTTCAAAAAAAATATTTATTCGGTTTATATGAAAAAAACTTTTTTGATATTCAAAATACAAATTTTTAGATCTTTTTTGTTTGAACAACTTTGTCTATTCATCTTTTTTCGTACCTTGCGTCATTTGCTAAATTTTTTTTTTATTGTTAATGTTATTTTCCACGATTGAAACAAAAATTAAGCATCTTATCAAAAATGATTAATGAAGAATGTACAGCTCTTTGCTGAGTGAACAACTTGTATCCATTAATTTTTTACGTGGTTTGTGTCGTTTTTCCAAAAATTTAATTTATTTTATTCTTAAATCAGTTTTTTACAAATGAAAAAAAACTACGCGTCCCATCAAAAAGTGATTAATAACAAATTTGTAGATCTTTTTTGAGTGCAAAATTTTTAACGATTCATCTTTTTTCGTATTTTGTATATTTTGACCGCTAAATGGAATTTTTTGTTTTTCATTATTTTTTTGTGCGATAAAAATGTGAATTTTCGATTTTTCAAGAAAATAAAAAATTGTTTCATAACAATATTGTAGGGTGTTCAAAATGAAACATTTTTCTTCCCTTGACTTTTTTTCATATCGTGCGTTGTTTGGCTTAAAATGTTCATTTCCGTTTGTTTTTTGTAATTTTGTAAATGCTATAACTACAGTAATTTTTGTTTTATCAAAAAACTCATTAAGATAAATTGTTTGTCTTTCTGAGTACTACGAACGTCCGTACATAGAATTTTCAAATTTAAAAAGAGTGGTCTTAAAAATTTTGAAAAAGCTCTCAGTTTTTGAATTTTTATCCAAAATGGCGGGCTAACGAACTTGACCTTCATTTTAGGACACTTGAAGAGTATACCAAAGCCCAATCCAATCTGTCAATTCTTTCGAAAGTTATCGTGCTCTATGCAGACGCAAAATTAGGCGTATTTGTTGATAAATAGCCAAACTCTGAATTTTATGATAATATAGTTTAAATAATTTATAATTGGCTTCAATTTAAAAAGCATCACAGCAAAGACTTATCGAAAATACATTCTTAGTCGATTTTGTAAATCAAACTTGGGCCTATTTTTTTGAAAATGGCAAGTTCTTAATTTGTAATGAAAATTGTTTGAATAATTGTCAAATAGCATCTATATGCAATTAATCCTAATGAAACATTAATTGGTCTCACATTTTATACCAAAACAATGTATTTCAATGAGCTGAACATTTGCAAATAGTTTTAGAAGAGACATAAGACCTTTTTTAATACATAAATCATAGAATTAAAAAAAAATTGTACTTCTAGAAAGTTAGAAAAAATTGATGTCAACTTTAATGCTAAATAAGAAATTCAACCAATTTTTTTATCAAATATCCAATCACACATTTTTTTCAATCTAAAAAGCATTCACTTAAAAAATGTCAAAATTGAATGAATAGTATAGATTGAAAATTTTTTTATCCATAGAAACTTTTTGCCCCACCTTGCGTCCGCCCATCGTCCTTTTTTCCAGGCAGGGGGGGTGGGGAAAGTAGGGGAGGTAGTAGAGGGGCGGGAAATTAGTTTGGTAGGGGAAGTGTGGAGAGTAAAATTAACGAGGGGATAGAGAGTTCGTGATGTAAGGGGGGAGTGGGGCAGGGGATGTATGTGGAGGGGAAGTATAAGAGGAGAAAAAGAGGATGGAAAGTAGGGGAGCCGCAGAAGATGAGGTATGGAAGAGGAAATGAACTTACAGAATGGACAGAGGGGATCGAATGAGGAAAGTGGGGGAAGTGAGGTGGGCGAGTGAGGAGAGTGGAAGTAGCTGTTTGATGGTGATTAGGGAAGTCAGAAGGGCGTTAGGGTAGGGCAGTGTGAGGGAAGGTGGTATAATGGGGAAGTCTGCGAGGAGGAGTGAAGGGTGGTGGGGTATGAGGTAAAGGTAGTGTGAAGTGAAGGTAGTGTGAGGTGAAGGTAGTGTGAAGTGAAGGTAGTGTGAAGTCAAGGTAGGATCGAATAGGATAGGGCAGAAGAGGAGAGGACAGAGAGGGGAAGAGAAAAGAGAAAAGAGAGGAAAGTTTTGAACACCTAAATCAACCTCTTGACTAGCAGAGAAACCCTTTTTTGTAGGAACACGGGGCCTAATTTGATGAGGTTTTCATTCTCTTTTCATTATCATCAATCTAATGAAATCTTAGCTAGTAAAGACCACAACAAATTTTTCTCGGTGTAACTCTTAATACTTAGGAAGTAATTTAATAGCGAAAAAAAATTGTTGACAAAACATTTTCACCTTCTGAAAAGTTTAATCATTTGTATAATTAATTTGTATAAGTCGCATAGTAGTCTATGTCAGCGAGAGTTTCGAGAATTAAATATTCTGTAGATGTTCCACTCTCAACCCTTATCGCACTGAACATACAAAGTCAAGTGTTCTTGACATCTCGTTAAACTTAATGAGTCGAGTGGCTCTATACATCCACCTACTAATTCCAAGATAACTTGCATAAATGTAGAAGCCATCTAATGAAATTTGCTAGGTACTCATAAATGTCTCTATGTGTGTTCATATTTGAATTTCGAAATTCCAGAAAAAATGTTGACTTTATTATGAATTCATCGAATTTCGCTCCCGATGGGAGCAACTACCGTATATGACAATGACACAGGCTCCCAGTAGAAACGCGTTAAACCACACCTAAGGCCACGTCTCACGACTTTGAGATGCATGGGGACAGTTCAAGCCAAAATCACAAGAACAGTCCAGCGAAACCGCGGCGTGTCCGGAGGACATGGAGCGACACAATGATGACAGCCCTCTGCATCCATCTCGCAAGTGCCTCGGCATGTTTTTTTTTAATTAGGGTACCTCATGAAATCCCTTTTCTTTAGATTTTCTAAAACCTGAACTCGGAAACTTCTTTCTATTGGTGAATTTTTTGGTCGCAATGGAGGTTTTTATGCTGAAAATTTGACTTTTTAATGTTTTAAAATTTTCATTTCTACCATTATAAATATCTCATCTTGTATAATACAGCAAATTCTCTGTCATGGAATCATGAAACCCTTTAATTTGTTTTATTATGACAACAAATTTAGAAGGCGGTATCGCGTCTCGAAAACGCGAACAAATACATCATAGAAAGTCCTGTTTTATTCGAAACATTTATGAAAATTTCTTAATGTAAAAAAAAAATAAAAAATAAATTAAAAAAAATTATAAATAGGTATTGCTAGATCATGAGAGGATACGAAAGATTCTTCAATAGGTTATTCGACGCGTCTCTGAGACGTGAATAAAGTATATGACATCACAGTTAGTATTAGACATGTTTAAGGAATGCTTGCCCTACAATTTAAAAAACTTTGTTCAAAAAATAAAAAAATCTATAAATTCGTAAGAAAAGTCTCTGGTAGCCTTTTTTTTGTAATTGAAAAAAAAATTTTGATTTAATAATTAACATACAACGAAGTTTTTACATTATTTAGTTTTTAATACATAATTTACTTGAAACTTTAAAAAAAAAGAAGCTATTTAGGAATTTTAACAGGTTTCAAGAGAATGAAAAACAAAAATTTCTTAGGATTCCTGAGAAAATTTTGAATGATTTTTTTTCGTTAGAAAAATGAATTTTAGGACAAAATTTTCAAATATTTCAAAACATTAAAAATGATTTCCTTGAATTTCGAAAAGAATGTAAAAGATTTTAAAGCTGAAATTTTCCATTTTGCAAGATTACAAAATGTTATAAAAAATGCAAGTAAGTTTAGAAGATTTTGAAATATTTAGAAATTTTGAAGGAATAAAATATTTCAAAGCTATGACAGATTTTGGAAAATGTAGAAAATAATTTCAAATTTCTTCCAAACTTCTACACGTCCTAAGTATCCTTCAAACCTACTTGAAGTTTGCTCAAAAGTTAGTAAAATCCTTCATAAATAACAAAATTTATAAAAAGGTATCTAGAAAATTTTTCAAAATATCTGAAATCTTCAAAAATCTTTTTAAATGTTCTCCAGAATCTTAGAAAAATTGTACTTATCGTACCTTAAAACAAGATAAACAAATAAACCTAAATACTAAATATTTATTCAAAATTTTCATTTTTAATTCAAATTACTTTCTTCCTCAAAATATAATTTGTTTGAAATTTTTGTTCTTTTTTTTTTTTAGTTGAATTTAACGCTTTTTGAAACTTTTTTTCCATAAATAATTAATCATCGGTAATTTAAGAAAACTCAGTCATTTTTCAACGAATCTTAAATTTTTCAACAATTTTAGTTTGTTTAAACATTTGTTTTTTTCAGGTAATTCGCGAAATCTACGTATTTTCTGAACGTTATGAATTATTTAGTCAATAATAACAATAAATAAATTAGTTGGAATAATTGTACAATTATTTAAATAATAAATGCATGGTTTTCAATTATATAATTGTAAATGTTAAAACGAATATAAAATTTGTAAATAATTTGATTATGTTTAAATATTTTATTTTTGCCATTTTTCAAAAGATTGAAATATTTTTAGGTACTACTTTATTTTCTAAGAATACTCTTAAACGTTTAAAACAATTAATATGGTTTAAAACATGTATTTTATTTTCCTGACATCCGGAGTTTTTTATGAGTACACCGTTCCTGAAAAACAAAGGGATAACTGATACCAATTAAATCTGTTGAAAATGGGGGGAAAACGCATTTTATCCTCTTTATTGATAGAAAACACATAAAATCAATTGATTAAAAAATATTTTAATTTTTCAAAAGGGCAAAAATGAAATATTTGTATAAAATTAAATTGCACAAACAATCCAAATTTATTTAAATATTTATGAGTATTCTTTAAAAAAATTAGGACTTAAAAACATTAAAATCTGTCGAAAATTTTTTGAGATAAAACGTTTCATTCTCTTTTTTTTTAATCAAATATATACCTGAATAAACACGCATTATATATATATACTTCTAAAATTATTTAAATCAATTATGTTATTGTTATCATTGATTAAAGAAGTCATAACATCTAGAAAATACGTTCAGTTTGAGACTTAGCTGAAAAAACACATGTATAAACAAATTGAAATCGTTTAAACAATTGAAAATTAGTTAACAAATGACTAGGTATCTTAGAACTACTGATTGGTGATTATTTATTGAGAACACTTTTGAAAATCCTTAATAAACCGCAATATTAAGTAAAATTCTGATTTTGTCACTTATGATGTATTCTTTGGGAACCGATAACATTTATAATTGATTCTTATTCTCTGGCGAGTCCTGAACAATATACCCGTTTAAGTATTAGATTTGGTTCAAGTGTAAAGAACATTTTTTTTGATAGTCTAACAAAACGGGGGTTCAGAGCAAAGAAATTCGAAAAGAGAATAAGAGGGGAAGTAGAGGATGGAAAGTAGGGGAGCGGAAGGAGAGGAATTATGCGAGGCGTCAGGGAAAAAGAATGTTTTAGGATGGGGAAGGTAGTACGATGAGGAAAGTGTGGGGGGAGGAGTCAGGGGAGGGGGAGTAGAGGATGTAACGTAGAAGAGCGGAAGTATAGGAAGTATTGGAGGCGAAATTAGGGCACATATGGTGTAGAAAGGAAGGTGATGAGATGGGTCAAGTAGGGAGAAGGAGGAGAAGTGAGAGGGGACTAGGGATGATTAAGTAGAAGGGAAGGTTGTACGATGCGAGAATTGTGGAAGGAGGAGTGAGGGGAGGGGAAGTACAGGATGAAAAGTAGGGAAGCGGAAGTAGTGGAAGTATTGGAGGGGTAAGTGGAAAAGAAGGTTGTAGGATGGGAAAAGTATGGGAGGAGAAATAAGGAGAGTGGAAGTAGAGAATGGAAAGTAGGAGAGCGGAAGTAGAGGAAGTATGGGAGGCGAAATTCAGGCGCATAAGGGATGGAAAGGAAGGTGATGAGATGGGGGAAGTAGGCAGAAGGAGGAGGAGAAGTGAGGGGGAACTAGGGATGATTAAGTGGAAGGGAAGGTTGCACGATGCGGGAAGTGTGGAAGGAGGAGTGAGGGGAGGGAAAGTAGAGGATGGAATGTAGGGCAGCGGAAATAGAGGAAGTATAAGAGAGGAAATTAAGGTACCTGAGAAGAGGGAGCAAAATAAGCCGGATAGGGGAAGTAGGGGGAAGGAGGGAGTGGAAAACGTGGAGAAGTGATGAGAAGTGAGGGGGGACTAGGGATTTGTAAGTGGGTGGGGAAGTAGTATGATGGTCGGAGTGTGGGTGGAAGGGTGAGGGAAGGGTAAGGAGAGGATGCAAAGTAGGGGAACGGATGTAGAGGAGCGGCAGTAGAGGAAGTATGGGAAGGAAAACGACCGGCTGGGGGAAGCAGGAGAAGAGGAGAATTTTTGTCCTCCTCCTTCTCCTTTTTTATAATCATAATATATGTAGCAGATCGCAGAGATGGAAAATAATGTAATGGTTAGTTCCAATTTCGAGTTCAAAATCCGGACTTAAATCTAGTTACATACAAATTCAATTTCTCCGAAATGCTCTGGAGTTTCTGAATTGATATTTCTTGCAAAGGATTTACGACAGGATGCAGATCAATTATTTACTGCGACTTTGAATCTTGAGCCAGGTACTTACTCGGGAGCTGCTGGAATTTCACAGATATTCTTGTTCGGCACAGTCGTCCAATTATAACTTGCAACCACTAGGGAGTGAGCGTTCATTAATCCAAAACCAAAGCGTGGGTTGAACCAAAATCCAGCTGAGTTTTTAAACCACCCTGGATTGTCTCTGAAAAAGAGGAATGCCAGTTTTTGAATAAGGTGCTTCCAAAAATTTTTATTCACTGTTTGAACTTTCCAACACTGAAAAAGATTCAGAAAAAAACCACTGAACTTTTTCAGAATTTAAAATAAATAACTAGAGGTTGCTAAAAATTATTTATATGAAGGATTATTTATCTTTGATCAAACTAAGGTAAAATTAGAAAAATATTCTAAAATTTGCGATTAATTATAAAACACATTTATTTTTCCAGGTATCTCGTTGTACCGAAATTTGGAATGAGTAGGCCATCCCCTTTTCCAACTCTGCCAATTTTTCGAAACTAGACACAACCTTTATTTTTAACATTCTATATTATTAAATGGAATGACAATTATTTTTAATTTAGATGAAAAACAAGGAAATTGGCATCACGATTTTCAAAAATATTGAAAAAATGTTATTCTTATTGTGAGAAACTTATTTCTTAATTTTTTTATAACCAAGTTTAGAGACTGAAAAGCTTGTTTTTAGAATTATTTTATTTTCCGTAATTTGCATTTTAATTCTCGTAATTTTTCTGTGTTCTATTTTTAGAAAAATTAGAGTTTTCTGTTATACTATTTTCAACAATACTGTAATTTTGATTGGAGATTTCAATTTCAGTCCAAATAATTTGTCAAAAAATTAAAGTGCAATTCATTTTGAAGAGACTCATGGTCTGAAATTTAGTGTACGCCATTTGTTTAATTACAAAATTTTCACTGAAAGCAGGGAAAAATAACATTTTTTACTTAACAGTTTTTTAAGTTTTAATTACTGCTTAAGTAAACATTATATTGTCTTAAATTATTCTACGAGGAATTAAGAAAATATAAATAATTTGCTTATTCATCCATTTGATTGTCATAAAACAATTTACGAAAGAAATTGGCAAATAGTCTCACTATCGGTAAAAAGTAAATTGTTTTTTCGAAAACTACTTTATTTTAATGCACGAATGGCATTTAAACACAAGAATAATTCTGAATTGTACAATATTAATGATTAAAAACAGTTTTTGTGGCAAGATATTTAAACTTAAGGTTTTTCAGACATAGATTTCCTTCAATCGTCTGAATTGTTACAAATGTTTCCAAAAATAATATATGTTCATTAAAATTTAGTAAAATATAGCAATTAAAATGTTGATTGAAAAATTTAGAATTTTGGTCCTTTCGCGGGGAAATAAAATGTTTTTCGCACTCAAAATTTTTTTAATTATATGACTGACTGCTACACACAAAACAATTATAAAGTTACCAAGGATCATTGTCATAGACAATTCTTATGACAAAATATTTAAATTTTAGGTTTTCTTGAATTATACTTCATTTTAAACGCCGGAATGGCTTTAAATATGCTTAAAAAAATAATAATAAATAATTTGCGAGTCTGATTTAGTCACAAATAATAATGAAAAGTCATTGCAAATACTTTGTGAACAATTTATCATAGTCCCTGTATTAGTTGTGAAAGAATGAATCTTTAAAAATCTCGAATCCAAGTCATAAGGTTATTTAAAAAAATGAAGCTTTTTGCAACAATTTTTCATGGAGTGAATCTTAACATGCCATGTTTTAATGCATTCTTAAGCTATTTTGATTTAAGAATCAATATTTTTCTTCGAAAAACTGCCAAAATTTTCTATCTATTTATCTCAATTGGTTATAGATATTGAAATTGTTATATTTCAGCAAATATTGATGATTTTATTTATATTTTTTATTATTATTTTTGGGAATATCTTATATCTTTTGTCATTTGGGCGATTAAAAAAAATTAGCATTTTATAAAACCTCAAATTTAAATATTTTGGAACAAGAATTGTTTCTAACAATTTTATTTGTCAGCTTTTAGAATATTTTTGTGCGGAGAAGTCATTTGTGCAATATTTTATTATATTTTCAGAGCAAAATAATTTTTTCCACGCGAAAAGACTAAAATTTATCATTTGTTTATCTTAATTGGTTATAGATACTTAAATTGTTATATTTCACTATATAATAATTATTTCATTCATATTTTTCATTATTATTTCTGGATTAAAGGAAATCAACATTTGAAAAAGACCTCAAACTTGAATATTTTGCTTCAAGAATTGTTTATAACATTATTCATTGTTAGCTTCTAAAATATTTCTTTGACGACAAGTCATTCTTGCAATATCTTAAAATATTTTCAGAGCGAAAAAATTTCTTTTGACATGAAAAGGCTATCATTTATAATTTGTTTATCTGAATTTTTTTGTCTAATTTTTTTATAAAAACGTGAATTGTTATATTTCATTAAACATTATCAAACATGTATTAGTTTGAAAAATATTTGCAGCAATTCAAACGATTAAAATAAAACCAAATCTGAAAAAACTCAAATTCAAATATTTTGTGACAGAAACTGTTTATAACAATGGTTATTGTGAACTTTTGAAAAAATTCACCGATAAAAACTTTATAAGCCAATTTGTTTTCCAATTTCTTGTACAATTATTGAATAGGTTAATAACGAAAATATGTGTATTCTGCGAGTCCTCATAATTGATTTAGGACAATATAAAGTTTACATACGCAGTTATTATAGTGTAAAAAATTGTTAAGTAAAAAATGTCACTTTTTCCACACCTTAAGTCAAAATTTTATAAATAAAAAAAAAGAAAATACAAAAGTTGTGATCTTGAGGCTCTCCAGAATTGAATGCACTTTAATTTAAACAAAAATTCAATTAAATTAAAAAACCGAAATTGAAGGATCTTGATTATTTAAATAAAAAAAGTGAATTTCCTTAATCAAATCGTTTCAGCTGAAATATGAAAATTTGTGGGTTCACATCCAAAAAGATGAAAAAGATTGAAATTGCTCATCATCTTCTGTAAAGAATAATGAAAAATTAGTAATTCGAGAAAAATGTTGCCTTATTTAGAATTCTTTGATAATTTTCAAAACACATGTTTTTTGGATTCAGTTAATTGCAAAATTTTTTTTGAATATCATTGAATATGTCGAACCTGAAACTCCTTCAGCTTGAGCCAAAGAAACATGTCATTATTATTTTTTTCCTTCACATTTTATCATGTATTTAAAAAGTTTTAAAATTGCGAAACAAATCCAAGATCCCTTTGGTTCAATCTGAAGAAATTTCAGGTTTGACGTATTTGAAATTTTTCAAAATATGTGCATATTATGTAGTCAATCAAAAAAAAAAAAATGTGTTCGCCCATTCTCAAAAACTTCTAAGCGAAGACAAGATATGTTGTTGAATTTGCAATTTATTATTATTGTTCGCTAGTAAAAATTGTCCCACAATCTTTGAACAAATAGAGAATAATTTTTCAATTTGTTTTAATTTCAATTTTCAAACAAAAAAAAAGAGAAAAGAAGATGTTAACCGATTTAGAACATTTTTTTTCATTTTTTGTACATATGCCAACCCATTATTTTTTTTTGTCTTAACCCAAAGGAGTAGATTAGTTTGAACATTTTCGCATCTTCCTAGTACTGAGGCTTATAGAGAGATGCAAATTATAGAAAAAATCAGGTTTACATTCTAATATTGGAAAATTATTTCTTATTTATTCGCGTTTAAACAAACTCAAGAATATACAGTTATAATAGGGTGATTTTTTTCCTTTTTTTAAATTAAACTTGGAACCCCGACGAATTGTTTCTTTTGCTGAGAAAATGACCTCTGATTTATTTCAGAATTAAAAAAATATATTGAGAGGTCGCTCAAGGTCATTTTAGGACAGAAATGCTCATTTTTAATTAAATTAACGCTATTGATTATTTATTTCTGGCGCGTATGAATTGTGTTCTTTAGAATTCAGTATTGCACTCAGATTTTTTAGATTTTTACAGTATCATTCAAAGGGCAATCAAGGTCATTTTGTTGAAAAAATGTTAATTCAATATAATTTTCTTTAGCTTTTTTTAAATTAAGAAATAGTGTTAATTTATTCATTATGGCAAACAAATTATTCGAGTGGTTTGATAACTGTGTGTCATATTATTTTAATGTCATTCAATTTTATGCCGAAATGAATAAATTGACATATTTCTCTATAAAAAACGAGAGAAAATTAAATTGAATCAACATTTTCTCAGGAAAATGACCATGAGCGACCTTTGAATGTCATTGTAAAAATCTGAAAAAAATTCTGAGTTCAAGACTAAATCGTAATGAACACAATTCATATGCACAAGAAATGAATAATAAAGAAATAGTGTCAATTCCATTAAAAATGAGAATTTTTGCCCTTAAATGTCCTTGAATGACCTCTAAATATTTTTTTTATTTAAAAAAAAATCAGATGTCATTGACTCAGAAAAAGAAACAATTTGTGGGTGTGCCAAGTTGAATTTAAAAAAAACACCCTAAGTTATAATTTTCTCTAGTTTTTTATCGAGAAATATGTCAGTTTATTCATTTTGGCAAAAAAATTAGTCGATTGGTTTAATAACTGTGTGTCATATTATTTTGAGGTCATTCAAGTTCATTTTGCAAAATGACCTTGAATGTCCTTCAAATAGTATAACAAAAATTTATCAAACCACTTTGTGAGCCCACACTTGTAGTTATTTACTACAAGAAACTATCCACCTAGAAACACTACCCGAATCGGGTAGTGTCACGCCTACCCTGAAAGGGAAATGGCTTAATGGTATAGATACATGCATACTCAGCTAATTTTTATACCGAAATGAATAAATTCACATATTTCTCTATAAAAAACTAGAGAGAATTAAATTGAATCAACATTTTCTCACGGAAATGACCTTGAGCGACCTTCGAATGATATTGTAAAAATCTGAAAAAAATCTGAGTTCAATACTGAATTGTAAGGAACGCAAATAATCTGCACAAGAAATGAATAATCAAGAAATAGCGTCAATTTCATTAAGAATGAGAATTTTTTGCCTTAAATGTCCTTGAGCGAGCTCTAAATATTTTTTTTATTCTGTAACAAATCAGAGATCATTTTCTCAGCAAAAGAAACAATTTGTGGGGGTGCCAAGTTGAATTAAAAAAAAATCGAAAAAAATCACCCTAAGTTATAATTTTCTCTAGTTTTTTATGGAGAAATATGTCAATTTATTCATTTCGGCAAAAAAATTAGTCGAGTTGTTAATTAACTGTGTTTCATATTATTTTAAGGTAATTTTGCAAAATGAAGTTGAATGCACTTCAAATAGTATAACAAAAAGTTATCACACCACTTAACTAAATTTGATGCCAAAATGAATAAATTGACATATTTCTCTATGAAAAACTACAGAAAATTAAATTGAATCAATATTTTCTCAGGAAAATGACCTTGAGCGAACTTTGAATTTTATTGTAAAAATCTGAAAAAAATGTGAGTTCAATACTGGATTGTAAGGAACGCAAATAATCTGCACAAGAAATGAATAATCAAGAAATAGCGTCAATTTCATTAAGAATGGGAATTTTTGCCCTTAAATGTCCTTGAGCAACCTCTAAATATTTTTTTTTTTTTATTCTGAAACAAATCAGAGGTCATTTTCTCAGCATAAAGAACAATTTGTGGGGGTGCCAAGTTGAATTTAAAAAAAAAAGAAAAAATTATAATTTTCTCTAGTTTTTTATAGAGAAATATGTCAATTTATTAATTTCGGCAAAAAAATTGGTCGACTGGTTTAATAACTGTGTCTCATATTATTTTGACGTCATTCAAAGTCATTTTGCAAAATGACTTTGAATGCCCTTCAAATAGTATAACAAAAATTTATCAAACCACTTAAATAAATTCAATGCCAAAATGAATAAATTGACATATTTCTCTATAACAAACAAGAGAAAATTAAATTGAATCAACATTTTCTCAGGAAAATGACCTTGCGTGACCTTTGAATTTTATTGTAAAAATCTGAAAAAAAATCTGAGTTCAATACTGAATTATAAAGAACACAATTCATATGCACAAGAAATGAATAATCAAGAAATAGGGTCAACTTCATTATGAATGAGAATTTTTGCCCTTAAATGTCCTTGAGCGACCTCTAAATATTTTTTTTTCTATTCTGAAACAAATCAGAGGTCATTTTATCAGCAAAAGGAACAATTTGTAGGGGTGTCAAGTCGAATTAAAAAAAGCCAACAAAAATCACCCTCAGTTATAATTTCAGTTTTGAAAATTAACTTATTAATTTCTTTAATGAACTTCAATTGGAATAGGGGGTGGCAATTAAAAAGTGTCTATAGAGTATCATTCCAAAAGTTCCGTGAAACTCTAGACGTTTAGTTCACGGGTTATTTTAACTTTACTGGAGGTTTTGCGTTGAAATTCAGTGACCCAGATTTTCTTCGAGTACACCTGAATATAAAAGGCGTGCTTCTTTAATTCGAGGTATTCACTGAGGTCGAAAAGGTGTGAGGGTGAAGTGTAAAATGAAATTTAAATTGCTACCTCAGCGGACTATATTCCGACGTCCAGGCTATAAGATGCTGAATGTCTCTCCAGGTCAGTTCTTCACTAAAAAAAATATATAAATTATTTGAGGTCTTGTGGGGCCGTCCATAAGGGGCCGTCCATAAAGTATGTTACCAATTTGAGGGGTCACGCTAAAAATTACTGTTAGTAACAGGTGGGGGGGGGGGGCAGTATAAGTACGAAATTAAGTACGTTTCCTGATAATAAATTTTAAAGAGTTTTTTTTCTCTTTTTTTTTTTTTTAAGAAACCTACACTTTCTCACCTTTTTCTCACCTTTTTCTCGTCACAAAGCCTTAAGGCCATGTGTCAAGTGGGTCACGTGACCGGATTCCTACCTTACCCACACTTTTTTTATTTTTCAATTTCTTTTCACCCGAATAGCCACATCGAGTTGAAAATTCGGGATCATAAATAGGAAGCACTAAGAAAGGCGGCTCAGGTCCTAAATTTTAAGAATCATGAAAAAAGCAAAAAAAAATTATTTACAAAAAAAACTTTTTTCATAATTATAAAAATTTAGGACAAGAGCCGCCTTTCTTAGTGCTTTTTATTTATTATCCCAAATTTTCAACTCGATGTGGCTATTCGTGTGAAAATAAGTTGACAAATAAAAAAAGTGTCGGTAAGGTAGAAATCCGGTCACGTGACCCACTCCTCATATGGTCTTAAATGCGAACTAAATTAATAGAGCCCAACAAGAAATATCAACTACTTTTAGTTGTAGATTTATCTCCTTGGTTGGAAAATTAACTATTCCATTTTTAGAATATTAAACTTCTGGGTTAAAAAATAATCTTTTGGCTTGAACTCTTTTGTTGAAATTTCTGTTTTTTTACTGAGAATTAATTTTCCTAACTAGCAATGTAGCTATTCCATTTTTGGTTAAAAATTGCTATTTTTTATTGAAAATTGGAACTTTTTACTGAAATTGATCCTTTCTTGTTGAAGATACATGTATTTTGTAAAAAATCTTTTTCTTTGGTCGGAAATTAATCTTCCTGCTGGAAAATTCATCTTTTTGGTTAAAAATTTAAATATTGGTTAAATGATGAACCAGTTTGTTACAAATTTCTTATTTTTTAGGATTCATCTTCTTAGTTGAAAATTGAACTATTCCATTTTTCAAAAAAATTAATTTGCTGGGTTAAAAATCATATTTTGGGTTGAACTCTTTTGTTGAAAAATCATTTTTTTGAGATCCATCAATTTAATTGAAAATTCATCTTTTTTTTATGTAACTATTTTGTTGAAAATTCGTTTTTCTTTGGTTGAGAATTATTTTTCTTAACTGACAATGTAACTATTCTATTTTTGGTTGAAAATTTAACTTTTCTTTTGAAAATTGATCTTTTCTAGTTGAAAAATCCTATACATATTTTTTTTTAAATTTGTCTTTTTCATTGAAAAATTAATCTTTTTCATTAAAAATGCAAATTTTTTAGTCAAAATTAATATGGTTTGTATATAGAGTTCCTGAAAATAAACACAAGAATCCAACAACCAAATTTGAGCTACCACCAAAAAATTCTCCTATTGTTATTTAAAAAAATCTGCCCGCTTCGCGGGCACATTCTCATAGCGCGCTTCGCGCGCGGCTCGCAAGTTTCAGCGCGCCTAGGGCGCGCACCTGTTGGATCTCGCGCTTCGCGCTCGATTATATGTTTATCTCGCGCTTCGCGCTCGATAATGTATTCACCTCGCGCTGCGCGCTCGGACACATTTGTCGTCTAGGTTTTCACACTTTTTGTCCTCGCTAGTGCACGCTTCGCGGGCTAATACTCTCTTAAAGCTTCATCGTTATGACCTGCTTTTGGTTTAATTATGTCAGTTTTACATAAAAAGAAGAACTAATTTACTTAAGGTTCTATCGACCTTAAGGAACACATTCTCATCACGACACTCGCGCTTCGCGCTCGATATTTCGTTTGATCATCAGGTGAACCTCGCGCTTCACGCTCGTTTCTGATCATCGTATAATAGAAACCCAAAAGTTCGCAACGACCATATGTTATGTTCAATCTTCTTCAGATAAAAATGACTAAAGTTGTATTTGATTTAAAATGAAGAAGGTAATTCCTTTACTTTAGCGTATATTTCCGTATCTTTATAATAAATCCTACAATCAGAAAGATTTTTTTCCAACTATCTGAAAAGGGGAGAAAAGAAGTATTTAAGTCGTTTTTGGAACATATATCTTGCTTTTTCATTCATAATCAAACCGACCCCTTGACTACCATGTGATTCCCTATCTACTCCTAACCATATTTCAAAACCGCTTTTCAACACCCCATTTTCTATGTTTCTACTTTCGCATCCCTTTTTCTTTGTCTCAGGTACACATAAAATATCTAGTTTCCTAGCATGCATAGTTTCTCGTAGTTCTCTTACTTTAAGATCATTCACTCCTCTAGCATTCCAAACACCCAGTCTCCATTCATCGCCTGAAACTCAAACTTTACGTTTACCGTGTG
>CAKNYM010045284.1:40094-54579 GCA_932195095.1 Andricus curvator
GAGAGGGGAAGGGAGTAAAAGTTAGCGAAAGTATGGGAAGGGATGGAAAGTGAGACGAACCAGAGGATTTCAGGGAAAGTGAGGGAAAGTAGGTGAAGGTGGAGAAAGTGGGGGAAAAAAGGTGAGAGGAAATTTCAAATTTCCACTACATTTCCTTACTCTCCCTACTTTCCATCACTTTTTTTCACTTCCCCTACTTTTACTTGCTTTCCTTCACTTACCCTTATTTCACTCACACTTCCTCCCTTCCCCTACTTCCCCTACTTTTTCGCTTCCCCTCTATATTATTACTCTTATTGAGTCCTTCTACTTTCCCTGACTACACACCCCTTACCTACTTTTACCCACTTCCCTTAATTTCCCTTACTTTCCCTAAAATCATCTACTTCCTCTCCCATCCAATCCCTTTCCATATTTTCCCTAACTTCTCATCCCTTTCCCTGCTTTCCCTTTCTTTCCCTTTTTTTACATATCTCATATGGTTCAAAGAAAATCTTTTTTTCATTTTCTTCTTCCAACCTTGAAAACATAGTGAAAAAATTTTCTGGGAATTCCCACCTTCTTTAGTTTTTCGGATAGGTATTTAAAAAAAAATCAACTGGCATTCAAGATGAGCATATTATCAGTTTCATGCGGTAAGCCAAACCATTTTTGAGGCCAAGAGAATTTGTAGAACTTTTTTTGAGGAACAAACATTCCCGTCAATATTTTTCTCGGATCTATCGTTGTTATTGAAAAAAATATGTTAATTTGATTTTATGAAAAAAAAATCTCTTTGCTACAAAAATTGTTCGAACCACATGAATCTCACTGGTTGCATTCCTTACGCAACACCAAATTTCAAAAAAAAAAAAAAAAAAAAAAAAAAAAAAAAAAAAATGGGCAAAAATGTAAGTGTGCGTTTTTTGTTGCAATATACTATTCATATTTTTAAACAAATCGTCGTTATTTCGTTTATTTTGAATTTATTTTTTTATTTTCCGACGTACCTTCAAATTAATGAAGCCAATAAGAAAAGTAAACTATTTTTCGTTGAAAGCTAATTCCTAAATTCTTTTTGGTTCTAAGTCTATGATATTTTTGGTTACGAATTCATCTCTTTGGTTAAAAATGGTATAACTCGGTTGAATATTTAATTATTTTGCTAACAATTGATTTTGATTTTATATAAAAATATTTTTCGTTAAAAATTGAACTGCGTTGTTGAAAATTCAAAATTTTGGTAGGAAATTTAACTATTTGGTTGAAAATAAACTTTTTTTTACTGAGAATTCATATTTTCGGGTTGAAAATTCAACAATTTTTCTTCTTCCTGGAGAGAAAACTTTTTCTTGGTTGAAAACTGAATCTGTTTTGGTTGAGAATTCAACAATTTTGTTAAAAATTCATCTTTTCAGATCAATTCAACGATTTTTGATTTATAATTAAAATCCTTTTTGGCTTAAATATCGACTATCACATTTTTCCAAGCATTTTTTTTTTATAATTGATCCTTTTTATTGAAAATTCAACTGGTTGGTTTAAGGTTAAACTCCCTTGTAAAAAATATATTTTTTTGGTTACAAATTCGTTAGTATAATCAAAAATTCGTATTTTTTGGTAGAAAATTAATTAGTTAAATACTTTGCTACAAAATTACTTTTTTTGGTCGAAGTCATCATTTTAGTTGAAAATTCATCTCTGTGGTTGAAAATTGATCTTTCTTCTTGAAAATGCAATATTTTTATTCCAAATGTTAGGATTTGAAGCGTTTCAATTCGCATTTAATATAATTCTTATATTAATTTTATTTAAAATCATTCATTCCCTTATTTTCATAAAAATTGGTTTATTTCCCATATTTCTAGAGGATTTTGACCTGTGAGGCCTATTATCCTTACAGTTTAAAAAAACGTTTGGCTTCTTTTCTTGAGGGAAGCTATCTACTAAATATAACTTTTCATGAAATAATCATTTATATGAAAATGAATTTCATCAAGGGAAACTTATTTTCCTAATTCTCCCCTTTACTTAAAAATTACTATAAAACTAAAAGTAGCGGATAATTTGAAAGAATATCGATTTGCCAGGTTCCAAATGAAAAATGGTTTTCAGCCGCGTACTTCGTAAAATTAAAAATTTAGGTTAATAGCCAGAATAGCTCTCTCGGTCTCAAATAAAAATTCCTGGCGCGCAATTAGCGAACCTTTTACATTAAACTTTTAAAAAACCTCAAAATGTCTTCTGCAGTCGTCATAATTTACTTTATTAGATCAATTTGATTTGAATTTTATATTTTATTTTATAAGGGTGCTTTTTTGATGAGCTCAACTCAAACGTATTACCTCTACTAAAGCGAAAACCATTTGTCTGAAAAAAGAAGTAAATAAAAGCTCTTCTTCCCAGACTTTTTATCCTCGCAGAGGTATTTTAGGAAGCGCATAAAATTCTTCAAGCGTGGGAAGTACGTTAATTTGCTTGAATTACTCTTTATGTTACAGGTCAGGGATGACAGGACTAACCTGGGTGACTCCCCTTTCAAGAGCCTCCGAGGCCAATCTGCCTGGTGCCTCTAAACTTTTTCCATCGTCTGCTGGTCCCCACGATGCCGTATAAATATCCACCATTTCTGCTTTATATCCGAGAGCTTCACCTTCGACCCGGTCATTAACAACCCCGTCGAGCATTTTTATTCCACCAATTGATGCCGCAAAAGCCACACCAACACCACACTTTTTATTGTCAGCTTCCATCGCAATTTCTCCAGCACATCTGGTCCCATGCCTGTTCGTCTCTGAATAATAAAAATATTTGTTAAATTGATTTGGTAAAATCATAACTTAAAAAATTGATCAGAGTAGGCCGTGTGGCTGGTTTACTTATACTCCCTCCCCCTCCTTTCACTTTTTGCCTACTACATTCCCTTCCTCACTTCATCACTTGCCTTACTTTCTGCTCCTCTACTTCTCCTCACCTCCTATGCTTCTGTTCCCCCTAATTCTCCTTCCTTACCCTACTTTTTACTACTCTCCCTTACTTTCTCTACTTGCCATCACTTCCCCTCTCTATTATTATTTTTTATGAGTTCTTCAACTTTCCATGACTTTCACCCTTATTTTACTCACTTTCTCTTGATTTCCCTACTCTCTCTCACTTCCTCTCCCTTTACCTACTTCCATTTACTTTCTCTGAAACCCCCTACTTCCGCTCCCTTTCCATCCCTTCCCATACTTTCCCTAACTTTCCATTCCTCCTCCTCACTTCCCCCGCTTTATTTCACCGTCCATACTTGTCTGCACTCTCTCACTTTTTACCTACTTGCCCTACTCCCCTTTCTCTACTACTTTCCCTCGAATCCTCTCCCTTCCATTAATTTTTATGATTACCCCTTCCCAACATTCTTTACATTACTTTCTCCCTTTCTTAACTTTCTCCAATATCCCCCACTCTTCCTCTCATTCACTCTTCCACTCACTTCCTCTACTTTATTCTCTTCTTCTAGTTTCACTCACTTCCTCTAGTGTTCCTTACTTACCATCCTTTTCCACCCTTACTCTACACTCCTACTTTCTCTCCCTTACCCTCTTACCATCACTTTCACTCAGTTCCTCTACTTTTCCTGAATACCCCCACCTTACCCTACTTTTACTCAGTTCCTCTTCCTTCCCTTTGATTCTCTAATTTTCTCTCTCTTTACTTGATGACCATTAATTTCCTTCAAACTCCCCTAATTTCTCTCCCTTCACACCCTTGCAGTAATTTCCCTAACTTCCCCTATCTTTTCTTCATTTTCACTACCCAATCTCACTATCCATACTTCAATTTACTTTTGCTTGCTCACCCTAATTTTCCTCACTTTCTCAGCCTTTATTTACTTTATTCACTTCCTTTACTCCCCTTACTCCACCTACTTTTCCGTAATTCCCTTCCATTACTTTCCCTGATTACCCCTCCCTACCTTTCTTACCCTCTCTTCTTCTCCCTTTCCCTACTTCACCGAACTTCACTCACTTCTACCCACTCTTCTTATTTCCCCTTATTTTCCTCACTCTACTCCTTCCTCTACTCTACTCTACACATTTCACTTTTAGTTTCCCTCACTTACCTCAATTTCACACCACTTCCCTCTCATCCCTAATTTCCTTTGCTTTTATTTCTTCCATTACTTTCATGCACTCAGTTCCCCTATTTTCCCTGACTACCCCTCCCTTTCCCTACTTTTCCTCACTTCCTCTTCTTTCCCCTACTTCACCTTATTTTTTTTTAACATTTCTTCTCCTCACTTCCCCCACTTTATTTTTCTGTCCATACTGGTCTCCACTTTCTCACTCTACCTACTTCACCTACTTCCCCTACTCCCCCTTCCTCTACTACTTTCCCTCGAGTCCCCTCCCTTCCAATTTATTTTCCTCATCACACCACCCCAACCTTCTTTACATTACTTTCTCTCCCTTCCTTAACTTTCTCGAACATCCCCCACTTTCCTCTACTTTATTCTCTTCTTCTAGTTCCACTCACAGAGGGTCCAGAGACAGTGTGGCAACGAAGAGTAATTCTTGCTGATTGGCTCAGTTTTCTTATACGTACACTATAGATGAATAGTATACCACACTATAGAAAACCTCAACTAAAAATGGTGGCATCCCTTTTCAAACTGACGGATACCTAGCCCGATGCGGGCTAGGTTGCCACACTGTCTCTGGACCCTCTGTAGTTCCACTCACATCCCCTAGATTTCTTCACTTACCATACTTTTCCACCCTTACTCTACACTCCTACTTTCTCTCCCTTACCCTCTTACCATCACTTTCACTCAGTTCCTCTACTTTTCCTGAATACCCATAGCTTTTAGTACTTTTACTCACTTCCTCTTCCTTCCCCTTCTTTCTCTACTTTTCTCTCTCTTTACTTAATGACCATTACTTTCCCTTAAACCCCCCTACTTCCTCTCCCTTCACATCCCTTCCCATAATTCCCTAACTTCCCCGATCTTTCCTTCACTTCCACTACTCAATCGCACTATCCATAGTTCAATTTACTTTTCCCTACTCACCCTAATTTCCCTCACTTTCTCAGCCTTTATTTACTTCCCCTGCTCCCCTTACTCCTCCTACTCCTCCTACTTTTCCTTAATCCCCTTCCCTTCCGTTACTTTCCCTGATTACCCCTCCCCACCTTTCTTACCCTCTCTTCTTCTCTCTTTCCCTACTTTACTGAACTTCTTCCACTTTTTCCCACTTTCCTCATTTCCCCTACTTTTCCTCACTCTACCCCTTCATCTACTCTACTCTACTCTACTCATTTTACTTAGTTTCCCTCACTTTCCTCAATTTCACACCACTTCCCTCCCATCCCTAATTTCCTTCGCCTTTATTCCTTCCATTACTTTCATTCACTCAGTACCCCTACTTTCCCTGATTACCTCTCCCTTTCCCTACTTTCCCACACTTCCTCTTGATTCCCCTACTTGACTTTATTTATTTTAACTTCCCGTGCCGCCTTTCGCTTCCCGTCACTTCCTATACTTATACTAACTTTCCCCCGCTTCCCACACTTCCCTGCACGATCCTTCATTTTACATAGTTTTTCTCACTTACCTTCATTTCACACCACTTCCATCCCACCCCTAATTGCCGTCACCTTTATTCCTGCCATTATTTTCACTCACTCAGTTCCCCTTCTTTCCCTGAATACCCCTCCCCTCTCCTACTTTTCGTAACTTTTTCGTCCCTCTTTTACTTCGGACAGATGGAGACTTGTAAGTCTAAACTGTTGATACGTTGTTGTAAACAAATAGAAAGTAGAAAGTATTTACCTCAAAATCAACAGTAGTTTTCTTAAAATCAATGATAAACTTTGATAACTACATAATCCTCATAATAATTATTTATGCTACAATAATTAATAATTGTTTATAAAAATTTATATATTATACAATTTCAAATATATGTATGTATAACTTTACCATTTCTAAAATAAAAGCTACATTTTTTATAACGCGCAGGCAACTCTGAAAAAAACTTTATTAAATTCTTTTTTGCATAAATAGTGTAGTACTTTTCGTTGATTGAGGAAATTTTGATTTTCGAAATACTCCCAGAAACACAAAATTTATAATTTTTTTTAAGCAAGTTGAAAGTTTTTAAATAAATAAAAAATGTGTATCAAAATTCCTAGAAAAACAAACAATAATTTTTTTTGTTTGAAAAATTAATTTTAAAAGAATATTTAATAAGATTTCCAAAATTTTCAAAAAAGAATCTGGATGATTTTACGGTAGCTTTTTTTTTTTACTTTTGCAGGATTTTAGAAAAATTGTAGAAAAAATTCGAGTGCCAAGATAATAATATTATTATTAGATTCCTGGAGATTTTAAAAATTATTTTCTCTAACCAAATTTTTAAGAGAATATTTAAAAAGACTTCAAAACAAATTTTAATGTGTCAATTAATTTTTCTAGCTTAAAATTGCGTGAAATGGTATAATTTTGAACATTTACAATTCAAAAGTATGAAAGTCAACATTTTGCAGTTCAAAAGCATTTAATTAAAAAAACTTCAGTTAAAAAGTATTAAAAACTTCTATTTTATACGCGTGAATTATTGAGCGTTCGAATTAACATTTTTCCAAGCTTTAAGTTCAATTTCCACTTGTAGTTGTAATTTTTTGTAAACTTTTTTAGAAAATTAAAAACTACAATCAAATAAAACAATGTACATAGAAATACAAAAAAAGTACAAAATTCGTCTCAATAATAGAACAAAGTTGTACTTTCCTGTAATTTCGGTTGTAATTTATTGTATTTATTTATAGATTCCTGTAAAAATAGTTTTAGTTTTCTGTACTTTTTTGTTAAAATTTGTCCACAAGGGAGCCTATATGTTTTTTCTTCTGAGTTTTATATTTTGTTTATCTCCTTATTCTTCATATTTGCTCTTAGGATATTTTCCTTCTTAGTCCGTGTCCAGTAGGGTGGCTCAAAAAATTAAAGTTCCTTTGATTTGTGACTCACCCCCCCCCCCCGGAAAAAAAGGGTTCATTTGGGGAAAAAACAACTGTGCATTTTTTTCAAATTTTTCGAACAAGGAGATCTTAGTTCCCACGGGGGTTAGAACACCCCGAACCGTAAAAAATCCGTATTTGCTCACAGCTTTGATAAAAAGTTTCTAGTTTTGCCTAAATATCGTAAAAAGTGGTCAGAAAAGGGAATAAAATAAAAAAGTTTCGAAAAGTTGTAAAACCTCCCCCAGAAATTAAAAAACACTCCTTTTCTTCAAAAAAAATTTTCACCATGTATCATCAGTAATTCTTGAATAATGTTCGTGATTATGTTGCTTCAAATCCACGAAATATTTGCAATATAATCTGCCAAAAGTTTCTGACCACTTTCTATGATATTTAGGCAAAACTAGAAATTCTTTTATCAAACCTGTAAGAAAATTCGGTTTTTAACGGTTGGGGGTGGTTTAACCCCCGTGGGATCCAAGATCCCCTTGTTAAAAAAAAAATCACAGTTGTTTTTTCACCAAACGGAAGCTTTTTGGGGGGTGAGCCAAAAAATCAAAGGAACTCTAATTTTTTTTTAGCCACCCTAGTGTCCAGGTATAAAATTTTTTTATTTGCATGTGTTAAAGTAATAAATTCAACACTAAGAAAATCCAACTGTTTGACTGCTATCAAGTATCTAGAAGTGAAATTTGCGTGGAAGTACCTGTTATCTCATAACGAGGTAGAGGGTCGTTATCTCGCTCGTTGACATCATAACTGATTTCCGGATCCTATAAAATAAAAAATAACGTAATAATTGATTAATTTTTTCAAAAATAATATTAAAAAGGTGGAAAAATCTTGCCCGACCTACTGAGAGGGGTTGGTATAAATTTAACAAACATAATTGTTTAAACATTTTATCATTATTTGTAACTATATTCTCTTAGATAATTGCTATAAATTTCCGTTTTTTTCTAAAAGTTTGAAGTTTGCTTTGGCTTTTGAGCTACAAATAAATAAGAAAGAAGAATCAGAGAGAATATTTGTTTTGAAAATTATCTTTTTTTTGTGGATATTCTTTTCTGAAATAAAACTGATATTTGAAATATTCTTCAAGTTTTCTTTATGGCTTATACTGAGAGCCTTTCTTGAAAATTATTAACAATATTAATATTTATTGAACGGACAATTATTGTTATTGATCATTATTTTTTTCAATAATATTCTCTTTGCATAATCTCAAAAAGTTTCGGTTTTTTCTGAAATTTTGAACTTTCTGTCTCTTTTTCACTTGGACTGTGGTAATAATTAGTGAAATTCAATGAACCTATATTTCCAAGAAATTATTATTGTTCATAACTATCTTTTCCTATATTAATGATAGGTACTTGCGATTTTTTGCAATTTTTGTTTATGATAATATTCTCTTAGAATAATGCCATAAAGTTGCAGTTTCTTCTAAAATTTTCTACTTTCGGTCTACTTGTTGATTGATAGTGTGGTAATAATTACCCAAAGTAAACAAATATAATTGTTTTAGTAATTTATTGTTATTTTTAATGATCATTCTCTTGGAATAACGTTACAATGTTGCAGTTTTTCCTCAAATTCCAACTTTTTTTCTACTTTTCATTTAGAGTTTGGTAATAATTATTGAAATTTGACAAAAAAAATTGTTTAAATAAATTATTATTGTTTCTAACTATCTCCTCCTATATCAATGCTCGACAGTTGTGTTTTGTTGTTGCAATTTTTAACTTTTTGCACACTTTTTACTGAGATAGAAGCTAATGAAAGTTAACAAAAATAATTATTTGAATAATTTATTATAATTTATTATAATATTAATGCTAGTAAGTTTGCGGGTTCTTCTAAAAATTTTCAGCTTTTATTTGACTTTTTAGTCAGGGAAAAATAATAAATAATAATATTATTAATAATTTGAAAAAAGTTTCTCAGTATCTACATCCTACTTCAAGGAAAATGTACATTCAATATGATCCATATAGAAAATTTGGAGAATATTTCAAATGTCTGTTTTATTTCAAAAAAAAAATATCCAAAAAAGGAAGAGATTTCTTAACATAATTATTCTCTTCGATGTTTTTTTATTTGTTTAAATAAAAAACCAAAGCAAAGTTTAAAACTTCAGAAAAAATCGTAACTTTCTAGCAATTATCTAAGAGAAGATAGTTATAAACAATAATCAATTTTTCAACCAATTGTGTATGTTGACTTGCATTTATTATTACCTCACTTAAGAAAAAGTTAAGGGAAGGAGAATATAGTTTATAAACAATAAGACTTTGTTTAATTAATTATTTTTGTTATATTTTATTAATATCTACATCGTCCTGAGTGAAAAGTGGACGAGTTAAAGATTTTAGAAAAAACTGGTACTTTTTTGCATTATTCAAAGATAATATTATTTAAAATAATAATGAATTGTTTGAACAATTATTTTTGTTAACTTGAATTAATGATTACATCACTATAAGTGAAAAGTGGACAACAGGTTGAATATTTAAAAAATAACCGCAACTTTCTAGAATTATTCAAAGAGAATATTATCTAAAAAAATAATAAATTGTTTAAACAAATATGTTTGTTGAAACTTAATCATTATTTGCTCGCTGTAATTGAAAAGTGGACCAAAAGTGAAAAATTTAAGAAAAAACTGCAACTTTCTAGCATTATTCGAAGAGAAAATTATTAAAAATAATAACAAATTGTTTAAACATTCATTTATGTTAAGTTTAATTGATCAGTAGATTAATAGGAAATAACATTTTATATGTTAGAAACAATTTTTTTTTTAATTGCAAAAAGATCATATTTTAGCTAGAAACTCGCAAAACCCATTTTTTCACTTATGAGGTGTTTTCGGGACCCTATAAAATATAATAAATATAATATCGACATTAGGGTGATCTCAAAATGAATTGTAAAAGGTTTTTTTTCCAAATTTTCATGAATATCGCCCGTCAATTTGTTCGAAAAAATAAAAAAAATACAAATTCTTTTTTTGTTTTGAAAAAAATGATATTTAGAGGTGGCGCGAGCCCCATGAAGTTTAAGACGTATTTCCCATAAGAAAAAAAACACAGAATACGAATAAAATATTACTTTTTAAATATCACCCCCATAAGTTTGTTTTATAGGGTCCCAAAAAAAACCCATAAGTGAAAAATGGGTTTTACGAGTTTTTGGCGCTAATTATGATTTTGCAGATTTTTAAATCCAGCTTGTTTCTAATACATGAAATACTACTTTATACTGATAATTAGATGTTTAAATAAATTTTTTAAACAATTTATTATTCTTTTTAGCAATTTTCTCTCAGAATAGAGATAGAAAGTCGCAGTTTTTTTTTTACATATTTTCCACTTTTTGTTCAATTTTTAATTGAAGTATTGTAACACATAATTAATTTTAACAGAAACAATTGTTTAAACAATTTATTATCATTGATTATTATTGCCTGCAACAGAATTTTCAAAATGTTTGTTTATTTTTCAATAAGAGTGAAGTAATAATTAATTTTAGTTAACACAAATAATTATTCAAACAATTTATTATTATTGTTAATAATATTCTCTTTGCTTGATGGCAGAAAGTTCCGGTTTTTCTGAAATTGTTAACTATTTGTCTATTTTTCACTTGGAGTGACTTGATAATTATTTCAGTTGAGCAAAAATAATTGTTGAAACAAATTATTATTTTTATAACAATCTTTATCTATATTAATGCCAAAAAGTGGCGGTTATTTTCTGACATTTTTAACTTTTTTTCCACTTTTCACTCAATTTCACTTAGTGAAATTATTGCCAGTTGATAAAAATAGTTGTTTAAACAATTTGTGATTGTTTATAACCATCTTCTCTTAGATAAGTGCTAGACAGTTGCAGTTTTTTCTGAAATGTTTAACTTTGATTTGCCTTTTTAGTCATGAACAAATAATAAATAAACATTAGAGAGATACATATTTTAAAAAATCTCTTTCTTTTTCGTGAATATATTTTACTGGATGGGGGGAGGCTGATATTAAAATGTGTCGAATTCCAAATTTTTTTCTGCTTTCAAATAAACTTCTTGTAATTCAAAACAAAACTTTTACAACTCATTTACACACGTAGTTCTCCCACCTACTCCTAATTATTCCATTCTTTGTTTCTGTTTCTTGTGTAAGACAGCTTTTCGTTCAAAAAATTTTTTTTTAATATTAGGAAAAGAGAAAAAATAATTCACCTAAAAAAGTACAATACTATTCAAAAAATGATTCTTGTTGAGGTTCACTTATTATTTGTTCATAACTGAAAAGTCAAAGCAAAACTTAAGATTTCAGAAAGAAGCAACTTCCTAGCATCACTCTAAGAGAAGGTTGTCATAAACAATAATTAATTGTTTAAACAACTATGTTTGTTAACTTGCATTATTTATTAGTTCACTAAGTAAAAAGTCGGTGAAAAGTTAAACATTTCAGAAAAAGCGCAGCTATATAGCATGAATGAAGAATAAGATAGTTATAAACGATAATAATTTGTTTAAATAATTATTTTTTCTGAATTGAATTAATTATTAACTCACCCTAAGTGAGAAGTAGACAAATAGTTACAAAAAAAAAAACTTTCTAGCATCATTCATATGAAATATCATTAACAATAACCATAAATTGTTTGAACAATTATTTTGTTAACTTTAATTAATTATTAAACTGACTTTAATTGAAAATTAGACAAGAAGTGAACAATTCTTGAAAAAACTTCAATTTTCTAGCATGATTCTAAGAGAATATTATTAACAATGATAATAAATTGTTAAAAAAATCATTTGTTTCAACATTGATTGAGTATTCCCTCACTCTAATTGAAAATTAGACAAAAAGTGGAAAAGTTGTGAAGAAGCCGCGACTTTCTATCTCTATTCCAAGAGAAACTGGCTAAAAACAATAATAACAATTGTTT
The DNA here is from genome assembly GCA_932195095.1 of Andricus curvator. NCBI lineage: Eukaryota > Metazoa > Arthropoda > Insecta > Hymenoptera > Cynipidae > Andricus > Andricus curvator. The sequence continues at coordinate 52,028 of CAKNYM010045284.1, forward strand.
AAACAATTTATTTGAACATTTAATTATTTATTCATTCTTCTTTTATTCAAAATTTAATTATTTTGTTGATAATTATGGTTTCTCGATGACAATTAATTGTTTTAACTGAAAATTTAACTCGTACATTTTTGGTTCAAAATTTATTTTCTTAAGTTGAAAATTCAAATATCTGGTTCAAAATTACTGTATTTTATTGAAAATGCGAAAATTGTGGAAGAATATTTAATCTTCTTGGTGACTAATTCATCCTTTTGGTGGAAAACTCCTTGAATAATTCAAATATTTGGTTGAAAATTCATGTACTTTGTTAAAAATTCAGCTTATGGGTAAAAATGTGAAAATTGATCTTTTGGGTTGAAAATGAGATTTTTCTTATATAGAATTAATTTTTTTAACTGGAAATATAATCTCAATTTTTTGTCTGAAATTCATATATTTTGATAGAAATTTATTCTTCTTGGTTGAAAATTATACTATTTCGTTGAAAATTTTATTTTATTTTATTTTATTGAAAATTAATTGTTTTTAATGAAAATTTCGAAAATTTATCTGTTTCCAGTGAAAATTTAACTATTTATTGTAAATCCGTCTTTTTTGGTAAAAAAGTACTCTTCTTAGTTGAAATGTCATCTTTTTGGTTACAAATTAACTTCTTCCGTTGAAAATTCATTTGCTCAAAACTCGCTTGTTTTTTGTTTGGAAATTTATTGTACTAACTGAAAATTAGCCTACTTTATTTTTGGTAGAAAATTTATCTTTTCAGTTTGAAATTCATGTATTTCGTTGAACAATAAATTTTTTTTAGTTGAAGATTCATGATTTTAGTTGAAAATTCACTTTAACTATTCCATTTTTGGTGGAAAATTTACCTTTTGTGATAGAAATGTAATCTTTTTCGTTACAAAATTATATGTTTAGTAGAAAATTGAACTATTCTATGTTTTGTTTAAAATTCATTTCTTTCATTGAAAAATACACTGTTTAGTTGAAAATTCGTCTTTTTTTTTGTTGATAGAAAATTCATCTTTCTGATTGAAAAATCCACTATTTGAACAAAATTTCATATTTTTGGTTCAAAATTCATCATTGTGATAAAAAATAATTTCTGTGGTTGAAAATTCATTTCTTTCTAGTTGAAAAATAATTTTTTTAGTTGAAAATTAATTCATTTTGCTGAAAACTCGATTTTTTTTTAATTTACTTTTCTAACTGCAAATTGAAATATTATATTTTTGGTCTGTAAATTTATCTTTTTTAGTTTAGAATTGACTGAAAATGTAATTCTTCCGTTTTTCGTTAAAAAATGATTTTTGTTGAAAATTAATTTTTTTTTAGATGAAGATTCATGAACTTTGTTGAAAATGAGTTTTTTTTTTTGGTTGGAAATTAATTTTTCGAGTTAAAAATTAAACAGATTCAGTTAGAAATTCATATTTTTGGTTGAAGATTCATCATTTTAGTTAAAAAATTCATTTCTTTGGTTCGGAATTTATCTTTTTAAGTTAAAAATTCAAATATCTGGTTTAAAATGCCTGTATTTTATTGAAAACTCGAATTTCGGTTGAAAATTCATGCACTCTGTTAAAAATTCATCTTATTGGTTGAAAATGTGAAAATTGATCTTTTTGGTTGAAAATGAGATTTTTCTCAATTAGAATTAATTTTTTTAACTGGAAATATAATTCCCGTTTTTTGTCTCAAATTGATCTATTTTGATATAAATTTAATCTTCTTGGTTGAAAATTTACTTTAATGTTATTGAAAATTAATTCTTTTCACTGGAAATTTAACTATTCTATTTTTAGTTGAAAATTTAACTATTTGTTGAAAATCCGTCTTTTTTGTAAAAGAGTACTCTAGTTAGTTGAAATTTCATCTTTTTAATTAAAAATTAACTTCTTTGGTTAAAAATTCATTTGTTGAAAATTCGCTTCTTTTTTGTTTGGAAATTTATTTTACGAACTGAAAATTAGCATACTATATTTTTGGTAGAAAATTTATTTTTTTAGTTTGAAATACATGTAGGTAAAAAATAATTTTTTTTTAGTTGAAGATTCATCATTCTAGCTGAAAATTCACTTTAACTATTCCATTTTTTTATGGAAAATTTACCTTTTGTGATAGAAATGTAATATTTTTCGTTAAAAAATTATCTGTTTAGTAGAAAATTTACATATTCTACTTTTTGTTAAGAATTCATTTCTTTTTTGAAAAAAACACTGTTTAGTTGAAAATTTGTATTTTTTGTGTTGATAGATCATTCATCTTTCGGTTAGAAAAATCCACTGTTTGGACAAAATTTCATATTTTTGGTTGAAAATTCATCATTGTGGTAAAAAATAATTTCTGTGGTTGAAAATTCATTTCTTTCTAGTTGAATAATAATTTTTTTAATAAATTTAAATTAAAAATTCAAAGATTTTTCGGGTTTCAATCGTGTGCGAAACTATGAATGTTGCCGACGTTTCGTGAACATTGCAGTTCACTTCTTCAGGGCCAGACCGCCCCACGGTGGGGACTGGTCGAACTTGATTGGCCAATCAAGTCTTTTT